>CM039723.1:71106194-71252095 GCA_022539455.1 Dendrobium nobile
TTATCTCAAATGAAATCTCAAAGTTTTTGTTTGGAGCAGCTTTCTAATAAAAAAAAATTCCGAACAAGAAACTTTTATACGAAAAATCTGCTTTAAAAATGATAAACAAAGTAGTCCCAAATAAAACTTAAAATCACACACATTATTATCATTACCTTAAAATGAAGAGAGTATTATATCTATAACATAGACAAGCTTTAGTTAATTCCAACCACATGATTGAAAGAAATTGGTCTTTTAAGATTGGGGACGATACATTCTATGTTATTATTTATCATTTTGGTGGTTTAATTTCAACATATATTATCAATGTTATGTAATTTGCCTCTCTTATGCCACTTCACCAATGCATGTGATAAGCACACAACAAATTTTGAGTCAGTAGAAGGAAGAGATAGCTTTTCATCTTAGCATTTTACAAAATTTTGATATGCCACTCAAATAAGATAATTGAGTGCACTTCCATAGAAGACTATTTTTTTACACAAAAAATCTATAAACGTGTAAATGACCGGGCCGGTCCAATAAAAGGATTCCACTGAGTTGTATTCATAGGTTATAATGATGCTCATCCTCCATAATTTTAGAAGATGTAGATATTCGATATTAACTATGAAGAATCGATTCCATGATAAAGTTTGAAGGAGCCTTGATGGTTTTCTTTTTAAGGAAAAAGGAGAGATGAGACCAAAAAGTCCATATATATAAACTAAGTGTTGGCATCAAAAGTATAGGTTGATGTTGATGTAAGCATCAATGACATGAGTTTCCATATTGGTGATAGTAGGTGACAAATGGGTCATGATATCAATAGTTGTACTAACTTGTAGTTGAGCTGTGTAAGAATATTGTTGATGACAATGAGCAATAACGTGGCCAAAGAAGTTTTGTGTGTTGATAATATGCATCCAATCAATAGACGATGGTTGTGTATCAATATTCGTAGTGAAGGTGGAAGATGAAGTATGCGAGCATTGCATTTTTGTCGATGAAGTGCATTAATATTATAAGCAACGATGATCGTCGACATTGTTACGAAGGCGGGTGATGAAGATATCATTCTATGATGATAGCGGGCAATGAAGTTATCAAGTATTAGCATTTGTGTTCAGGGGCGGAACCCATGGGTGTCGGGGGGGGGGGGGGGGGGAGAGGGGGCAATTGCCCCCCCTAAAAATTTTTTAGAAAATTTGTTTTTATATGATTTTTTTAGGTATTTACACTTTTCATTTAATTTGTTTTTAATAATGCATCATATATAGATGAGTGCGTATCAATATTCGTATGTGAAGGTGGAAGAGGAAGTATGCTAGCATTGACATTTATGTCGATGAAGTGCATTAATATTATAACAACGATGATCGTCGACATTGATAGCGAAGGCGGGTGATAAAGATATCATTCTTTTGATGATAGCGGGCAATGAAGTTAGCAAGTATTAGCATTTGTGTTCAGGGGCGGAACCCCATGGGTGTCGCGGGGGGGGGGGGGGGGGGGGGTTGGGGGGTAATTGCCCCTTAAAAAATTTTTAGAAAATTTGTTTATATATTTTTTAGGTAATTTACCACCTTTTTCATTATGTTTAAGCTTTATTCAAAGGTTTTTTAGGCAATTGCCCCCCCCCCAAAAAATTTTCCTTTTATAAATAAATTATTTATATTTTTTTATAACTAATTTTATTTATGGGTTATTTCATTGCTAAAAAAATAAATATAATCTAAAATGGAATTTAAGTATTTGATTTGATGAGAAATAAATATAGTATAAAATTCAATGATTTCCATTTTCACATCCTAATTCTTTTTTTGATGTATTGTACACTCTTCTAATTTTAGTCAAATTTTTGATTCATTGTATGTCAATTGCATTGTTGTCTCATGTTATCATTGGTGCTCACTGGCCACTACCAGTTACTACACCACTGCTTGTCGATTGACAACCACCGCCACTACAGCTTGTCGATTGTCAACCACCGCCGCCACCATTATTTTACTTCCATATACTTCAAGTAAAAATAAAAGTAATCTCAAGCTTTTTTTTTTAACCAATCAAATAGTCCTCTTAATGATTTTATGGTGGATGAAATACAGCAAATGAGCAAATTATAATCCATGTAACATCGAATTATTCTACAAAGTTGTCAGTCTAAATGGTCAATTAAGGTTTCGTTTGAGACAACTCTTCACTATTTTCTAAAACAACTCTTTCGTATAAAATTCTCTTGGATTAGATTTTTTGTACTAGAAAAGAGTAAGAAGATTATCTCAAATGAAATCTAAAGTTTTGTTTGGAGCATTTCTAATAAAAAAAATTCTTGAACAAGAAACTTTTATACGAAAAATCTGCTTTAAAAATGATAACATAGTAGTCCAAATAAAACTTAAATCACACTCATTATTATCCATTTTACACCTTAAAACAATGAAGAGGTAATATACTATAACATAGACAATCTTTATGTTATTCAACCACATGATTGAAAGAAAATGTCTTTTAAGATTGGGGAGCGATACATTCTATGTTATATTTATCATTTTGGATGGTTTAATTTCAACATATATTATCAATGTATGATAATTTGCCTCTCTTAATGCCACTTCACCATCAGTGATTAGCAGCACAACAAATTTTGCGTCAGTGAGGAAGAATAGCTTATCATCTTAGCATTTACGAAGATTTTGTATGCACTCAATAAGATAATTGAGTGCACTTCATAGAAGACTATTTTTTTACACAAAAAATCTATAAACGTGATAAATGACAGGGCCTGGTCCAATTAAAATAGATTCCACTGGTGTATTTCATAGGTTATAAATGATGCTCATCTCCATAATTTAGATAGATGTGATATTCGATATTAACTATGAAGAATCGATTCCATGATAAAAGTTTGAAATGATAAAAGTTTGAAGGAGCCTTGATGGTTTTCTTTTAAGGAAAAGGAGAGATGAGACAAAAAGTCCATTATATATAAACTTAGTGTTGGTATCAAAATTAGAGTTGATGTTATAGTAAGCATCAATGACATGAGTTTCCATTATTGGTGATAGTAGGTGACAAATGGTCATGATATCAATAATGTGTACTAACCTTGTAGTTGATGCTGTGGAACAATAGCTGATGACAATGAGCAATAACGTTGGCCAAAGAAGTTTTGTGTTGATAATTATGCATCAATATATAGTATGTGGTATGTATCAATATTTGTATGAAGGTGGAAGATGAAGTATGCGATGCATTGACATTTATGTCGATGAAGTGCATTAATTTATAAGCAACGATGATCGTCGACATTGATAGCAAAGGCGGTGATGAAGATATCATCTATTGATGATAGCGGGCAGTGAAGTTAGCAAGTATTACCATTTGTGTTCAAGGGCGGAACCCATGGGTGCCGGGGGGGGGGCATTGTCCCCCCTCAAAAATTTTTAAAAAATTTGTTTATATGATTTTTTTTAGGTAATATATACCATTTCATTAATTTTGTCTTTATTACAAGGGTTTTTAGGACAATTATTTTTTTAATCCTCTTAAATTTATTTAAAATTCATTATAAAATTCTATTAAAATTTTAAGTTATTAAATTAAGCCCTAGAACGTCAAATTTTGAACCACCCATTTCTAACATTAGACACGAGCGCACAAATCAAAGGTTCAGGCGGCCGGTCTAATGCCACATGCCACCTGTTAGCGGCCAGCGGCCAGGCATAGGTAAGCCGCACACAGGCGGTGAGTATGGCCGCGGAGGGGGTTTTTACATACATACCACTTTTATACCTATATTTTACATATCTAACACTAAAACTTAAATATTTACACTTTAACAACTCAAACACAAACTTCACTCATATCTACCACTCCGTTTCACTCCCGCTACTCTGTTTCATTCCGCTCACTAGCCCTAAAATTCTTCACACGCCGAACTTTCTCCTCGCGCTCTTCTTTACGGGATGCGTCTGGATCGATCAGGACCTATCGCCAAATCCTTCTTGAGCTGCAAATCGGTGAGTTCGGGGAGCAGAGATGGGTTATCGGTTTGTCAGAGCAATTGGGGGGGGGGCGTGACGGTTCTGAAAATCTGTGGCTTCGGCTGATCATTTGCTTTCTATTTTACGAATGTTTCTCCTTTACAAGAATGTTCACAGACTGTTTTTCTCTGTTTGGCCTTAAACCTCTATCAGTTTTACCGGATTTTTTTTTTACAGAATGTTTTATCTGTCTGAGTTTTATTCTGTTTTGCAAGCCTTTAAACATCTGTTCTGAAGTGTCTTGAGTTTTACCGAAATTTTCACAATCCTTTTTTTTTTTTTGTTACAGAATGTCATGAGTTTTATCTAGCCTAAAAATTCTATCTTTTTTGTTACAGAAAAGGTTGGTTTATTCCCAAACATTTCAGATGAGTTCTACGAATTCGTCCATACGAGAGATAGACGCCAACGATTGAAGTTTATTTGTACTGTCACCTGATTGTGTATTGTACACTTGCCACCGTGGACCTAATAATGGAAGAAAATTTTATAGGTGCGTGAATAACCGAACTGATGACGACTGCAGATACTTCAGATGGATAGATGAAGTTGAAGATGCATCTTTTGTCTAGACGATGAGCGCAAAGTGTTTGAGGCGAAGGTTATTAATATGCTTGAATGGATGATGTTCTTGATGAAAGTCTTCGTTGTATTGTTGCTGTTGATGTAACC
Organism: Dendrobium nobile; assembly: GCA_022539455.1. NCBI lineage: Eukaryota > Viridiplantae > Streptophyta > Magnoliopsida > Asparagales > Orchidaceae > Dendrobium > Dendrobium nobile. The sequence continues at coordinate 71,110,895 of CM039723.1, forward strand.
ATCCGTTTGTGTCTGTAACATGTTGTGTCGACTGCAGAAAAGTTGTTTTTGTTATGTTTAGTTTTGCAACCTTTATTGTTGTGTTGGTGTAGTGTATTGTAAGTATTTATGTTGAATTATTGATTAAATTTAGCATTATTCTCTCCTGTTTGTAATTACTAATTGTTCAGCTCAAAAAACGTGCAGCAAGGAATTGTATTAATAACCTACAATTTGTGTTCTAATATGAGTTCACACAACCTGCAGCAAACTGTATATGTTTTAATAATTCAAGTGAAACTGCAGCAACTGTTTGTAATGTGAGGGATAGTTCGAAATTGCAGCTCTGAGGTGAAAATTGCAGCTCGAAAAACTGCAGCCAACGTCCAAAACTGCTGAAATGTTATAGACGTGAATAACCTGCGACAAACGATAACTCGAAAAAACCTGCTCGGAAATGTATAGACGTGAAAAATCCTGCTCGGAAAAACCTTTTTAAGCAAAAAACCTGCAGCAAACGTGCAGATTTCATATTTCTTTGAATCAAGAAAATGGCAAAGTCTTCAAAGCAAACTACTATTTACCAGCAAAAAACCTGCACCTAACGAGCTAGCCCAAAAAAATTATAAGAATGACATCTTCAAACAAAGTTACAGCTGCTTTCTAGTAGCTCAAAAAAAAATATGCTTCCTACTAGCTCAAAACGTCATAACAGTCAATCTATCAATCCTAAAATCCAGTCACATATGAGAACTCGAAATCTTCAGTTGATGATCCTCTCCATTCCGTCTGCTTGGCAACTTTGTCGACTTCTTCGTCCAACATCTGTACGCAAATTGTCCTGTTATTATTTTTTGCAATGGATTTTTGCAGTACTCCTTTGATGCCCCACAAACCACATCTGCCACACTATGTGACCTGTTATCCTGCTCCAAGAAAATTTAACAATCTTTTTTTCCTAGGTCTTCCTCTTGGTCTACAAGTACTAGTACACCAACATTTTCAGTATTCTCTGTAACTTGCCAAAGATCCTTTCGGGTAATGTGGAAATTGCCCCTTCATATGCTAGTTTGTACCTACACGATAGGCAATATATAACCTCAGCGGTTATTACATGCAAATAATTATTCATATGCATATATTTACCTGTGAACGTGGTAAATCATCAACATACTATGCCACAGTGGGTGTTCTTTCATTCCAATGAACGCCACAGCGTGAATGCAAGGTAAACCAATAACTGCCACACTCTGCAACTGCATATTCTTTGTTCAATATCGACTATATGTCTTGAATGAGACCCTCCACCTCAGCCTTGAAAAGGCTAGATTACCGACAACAAAATGATCTTTCCGCGTTGTGATGTTTCTAATATATTCCTCCACATTTGGAACTAACCTCATGTTGCAACTCACATCTACTCATCCTTCGATGAGCTTCTTTGTACATAAGCTTTCCCCTTCAAGTCGATGAGTCCACGGCAGGTTTAGTTCTAGCATCAATAACCCATGAGTTAAATGACTCGGCAAAATTGTTGGTATTTGCAGATGACATATCCCAATCATAACTGACTCCTTGACCACTATATGGTAATGAAATAAGATACGAGTAAACTGCATGGCTCAAATGACATAGTTCTACTAGCTTCTCATTGAACTCTGTATTTGTGTAAGCATTAGCCGCCTCCCAAACAAGTCCATGCACTTTTTGGCCATCTTTACAGTGGAAATTTTTTTTAGTTATGTTCTTCCACAAATGACGAATACAAATTCTATGTTCACTTCAGGTTATACATCTTTTATAGCCTCTCCCAAACCCTTCTCCATATCTGAAATAAAACAAAGAATGATATAAAGAAAGACCAATTGTTTCTCACAATTTTGGAGAAACCATGGACCATGTTCCTTTGGACTCAGTCTCCATCACAGCAAATGCTAAAGTGAATAAGCCATTATTCCCATCTAAGGCGTTAGCCGATAACAGCACACCTAGTACTTCGACTTAGATGACATGCATCCAAACTGATAATGCTACACCCACTAGAAAACCGTCAGCACAAACTTTAAACGACATAAAACCTTGGAATGAATGGTCTCCACTATTATATGCATATGTTATATGTGATCCTGGATTTCTATGAAGGAGTTCTGCTGCCAATGTTGGAACCCATTTGTAAGTTGTCATCAACTGAACCAATAAAGCATCACGGGCTTGCTCTCTGCCCTCCAAAGCTTCATATAAGGTAAGGATAACCCAAATTCTTTTTCTAGACTACTATTTATATCTTTTGGTGGGATATCTGGGCACCTCTTTACTATCTCATGTATCTCGTTGGCAACCCAAGCATATTTGCCAGCCTATTCCCAGCTTGATTATTCCAGGACATGTGTGTACTCCATCTAGTCTCCTAACTGAAAGATTGAGTGTCTCATCACATAAAGAGGCTCGAATTCTCCATTTACAACCTTGATAGGAACAAGTCGCAATCACCGTTTCATCGCTGGCTTTTATCTGAACCCCAAAGTTCTCCTTATGGCAACTATCGGAGAGCATCTTGAAACTTTTTGGCATCATTGAAGAAGGTGCCAATACCTATTCTATAGCACTTGTAGTCTGAACACAGAAATACAACCTTATGGATCACAGAACATTCTGCCATATATTCAGCACCAACAACCCCCATGGGGTTTGGTGTTGATTGTCTCTCTATCTACCTCTTCTAAGAGATAACTAACTCAGCACAGAAATTTCCACTTGAATGTTTTAACCATCTACCACGTCTACGTCAGTATTTATAATTTTGTATTCCTTCGGCGATGTTTTGTGAATGTGATAATTGCATACTATCTTATACCTTTAAGTCATGAACATATTTTAAGAATCTCTGTTTTGAGCTTAAAAAGATTCATACTTCCTTTCTCAATTTTGACAGTCCTTTGTTTGCCACCATTATATCTCTTTCTAAAGTTATCATTGGTATCAACCCAAAATCCTCCTATTTAATTGTAACAAAAAATGCCCTTCTTTCTCTCCACATAAATCATCAAATCCATTCTAGACAAAGTATGCCACCCACTAGCAATTTCTTTTTCAACTATAACCTGAAATAATAAGACAAATTAAACACCCATTTTTAGAAAAAAAATGTAAAATAAAAGAGATGAGGAGAAAGTAAAGATAATGAGGAAAAAGTAAAAAGAGGGAGAAGGCTATGCAGCTAGTAAAAAAGAGGAGAAACTAAAACGTTCTGTGCGACAAAACAAAAGATGCCAGACAAGGCTATGCGGAAGAAGGGGTTAACCTAAAGGTTCTGTGCGACAAAACAGAAGAGCCGACAAAACAGGATGTCTCCCAGCCTTCGGGATTGTCTCCAGCTCGGATTACTGCACAGCGCAACATTTCAACGCGGGAAATGGGGAGATGAAACGAGTGAGTCGGGAGTGAAACGGAGTGGTAGATATGAGGTGAAGTTTGTGTTTGAGTTGTTAAAGTGTAATATTTAAGTTTTAGGTGTTAGATATGTAAAATATAAGGTATAAAGTGGTATGTATGTAAAAACCCCTTTTTTTAAATAAAACATTCCTCTGTACAATTTATTATAAAGAAATGTTTAAACGTTTATTTATATAAAATTTAGGGAGATTTACATACATACCACTTAATACTATGCTATTTACATATTTAACATCTAAAACTTTAATATTACACATATACACCCATAGTTCATTTTCTACCAAATATGAGTGGTAGAAATGAAATATATGAGTGGTAGGAAAGAAATGGAAGTGGTATATTTGAATTAAAATAATATAGGGTGGTATTCATGTAATATTAAAGTTTTAGGTGTTAGATATGTAAATAGGATGTTATAAAGTGGCATGTATGTAAATTTCCCTAAAATGTAACATAAACGTTTAAAAGAATGTAAAATTAAAAAAAAACATTTTTTATTAAAAACAAACAAAAATTAGCAAAAACTCTATGAAAGTTTTCAAAATTAAAAAAAAAAAAACTCTTTTTTCATTCACCTTCCCAGGCATATATAGATAGGGGTGTCAAAATTGGGTTTCGGGTCGAATCCAAAATTGACCCGGGTTGACCCTAATCAAACTCGGTTATGTAAACATGTCGAAAGTTCAGACCCGGACCTGACCTGACATAGCTGCACTACTGGAAGACAGGCGACAGGGCTCTCGTCGATGTCGGGACGGTCAGGCAGTTGATGCAATGCGCAAGTAGCTCGAATAGAGGAAGCCTCAGACACTACGCGCGGGAAACCTCGGACATGACGGGCAAGCATACGACTGGTTAACCCGGGCAGCGCGACTAGCTCGTTTCAAACGGGCTTCCGAGTTAACCCACTGGGTTTCCGAATCAACCCGAATCTGACATGTTTTTTCAGACATGTCGAATTTGGAACCTAAACCCGACCCATTTGTGAAATGGGTTGACCATAACCTGAATTTTTTGAGTCGTTTCAAATATTAACACCCTTATATATATCAAATTAAATTAGCCAAAAGTGATGAAGACTTAATTGGGGGAATCTTCTACAAGTTAATATATATATATTATATATATATATTATATATAATATATATATATATATATATATATATATATATATATATAATATATATATATATAAAATATAATGATGTAAAAAATTATGATTCTTCAAATGCAAGGTATTAAAGAGGTTACATTCACCTTAGATATAAATTTATGCACCAATTTATTTGACTAAAAATGTTTTGATCTTTTAATAGTTGATATTCTATTTTTATTCATGTATTAAAAAGGCCATAAATAGTTGTAGATTCGATATTATAATTATCATATTTTGTAAACATAATTGAGAACATTTTCATAAATTATGTTTGGTGGTCCCTATGGTTTGGTGAGGTAAGTTTTAAGCCCTTCATTTTATGATATGGTGGTGGTTTATCATATCATTGATGCGATGTGTTCCTTTCCTCCCAATGGTGGTGATGGGAAGTCTTTTGATAAGATTGAAGACTAGAAATAGCTACAAGTACTTATTTTAGTATTTAAGAAAGTGATTTGGAGTTTGTTATCAAAAGGAGAGGGATTTAGTTGGGGTATAGTGGATGAAATGTCTATGTTTAGTCCAATTTGGGCTAATTTGGAAGATCATTTTGAGTAATGAGTTTTAAAGGGAAAATGATTAGAAATGATGATGGAGAATTGGTTTAGGATGTGCACTTGTGATTTTGAGTTGTTGATAATTTTTTTAGTTCCTTGATGGTGTATGGAGGTGTGCGAAATAAGCCTAGACCTTGGTGTTTCCTACTTTGGCCGAGAGCTTTATGGTGGTATTTGCAGGGGTGTCAATTCGGGTCAACGGGTAGGGTTCGGGTCGACCCGGAACTGACCCGGCACTATTCGGGTCAACCCGAACCCGACTCGTTTTTAAAAACGGGTCAGGTTTTCAGACCCGAACCCGACCCGATTCGTGTCCGGGTCAACCCGACCCGACACGAATGACCTGAAGTTGACCTAAAATTGCTAGTTTTTCGGGTCAAAATCGGATCAATCTTCAATTTTCGGGTCAATATCGGGTTTCCATGTCAAATAGAAGTTTTAGTGTCAATTTCAGATCATTTTCAAGTCAATTCCGGGTTGCTGGGTCAACCCAAACACGACCTGTTTCGGGTTCGGGTTGACCCTAACCCGAATTTTTTCGGGTCTGGTTCAGGTCGTGTCAAAAATTGACACCCCTAGGTATTTATAGTGGTTAAGAGGCCTTTAGTGTTGGGTGATTGATCTTCAAGAAGGCTTGGGATATTGAGGGAGATTTTGTGATCCCAGTGTCACAACACTCCCAAAGAATCTTCTAAATTCTTTCAGAATATTTCTAGCTTAGGCCATGACATCACAACAGTGCTTTTCAAGATCGAAGTGCACCCCTAAGCTTTGGCCAAGAGCTCAATGTCGTGGCATTGCCAATACTCATATTGTAGTACCCATATAACGAATTTTCTAACTTGCATTTTCACTTATCTAACCCAACCCTTAGCCACTTGAAAAGCCCCATTAAACATGTTAAGACTGGCTCGACGAACAAAGCTCAAGCTTTGGCCACCAAAATTTCTCCCTATCGTTTTCTTTCCTTTCTTCTCTTCCTCTTCCCCTCCTCTCTTCTCCGGCTAGGGCTAGGTGAAATGAGATTCGTTTATTGGTCTAAGATACTTTCTTATTTAAAAATCTATAACTTGATCTAGTGTTACGATGCTCAACTCCAGTGCCACAGATCTGTGAAATTCTCCCAAAATCTTTCTAGTTTAGACCTGGCGTCGCAACTATGCTTTTTGAGATTGCAGCGCACTACTATCACCCTTTTTTTCCTCTATTTTCCCAAGAGCTCAATGCCATGACACTCTTAATACTGCCAATGTAGTACCCGTAGAGCGAATTTTCTATCTTATATTTTCACTTCTCTAACGCAACCCTTAGCCACTTAAAAGCCCATTAAACATGCTATGACTAATAATTATAAATTAAAACAAATTCAGATTGAATTTTAGCTTAATTAATCTTAATTACATGGGACAGCTGATATTACATCATCCTTTCTTTATAAAAGATGTCATCATCGATATTCCAATCATAATAAATCTGAATACAGTTATCTCATCTCAGCCTCTTTCTTTCAGGTTGGTTCACGCTCTAACTTGTGCTTTCACTTAACTTTAAACATAAAAAATTCTTTATTTCTTAATTGCTTAACATTAAAACTTAGAATGTGTTCAGATTTTCCTCTATAGGCCAAATTGGGTTGCACTTCCACTTCATCTTTAAGGACTCAACGATCTACATCAAACACCCATTGCCCAAAAATGACACATAAAATTCATTATAGATATTTTACATATGATCAGGTAGAAATAGTTATAAGCATAGTTATAAGCATATTTTACATATGATCTGGACTTAAACTTGTTATCTTTTCCAAACCTGCTTACTCTTTTTATGGGGCTAACTTTTAGATATACAAATCCCTAACCTTAAATTACAGATACTTATGCTTTGGATTAAAATATTTCTTCTGCCTATCTTGAGTGAATTCTAATATTTTTCTTGTCAATATAATTTTCTTAGTAGCTGTAATACCCATCATCATAAATTCAGGTAAATTTTCATTAATGATAGTTAATATTAATTAGATTAATAATTATAAATCTTAGAAAATCTAATGGGGCTTAGAGATAATCAAGATTTGGGTTGAAAAAAAGAAGAAAAATCAAGTTGAAAAAAATTATTCTGCACCGTGACATCAAGCTCTCAAGAAAATTGACCAAAAAAATTTTTTGGGCAGGTGTTTCGATGTTGGGTCTCATTTAATAATATTCTAAGAGAATCAGGAAGATTCTCTAAGGGCGTTACGACGGTAGGGAATGGAGCACCATGGCGCTAGGTCAAGTTATACTTTTTTTAAATATTAAAAATATTCAAATCCAATTACTAATACAAATTGCACCCCAACCTTTCAAAGAAGAATTGAAGAAAGGGAGGAAATAAAGGAGAGAGAAAGTAGAAGAGAGGTTTTGGAGGCCAAAATTCGGGAATTATCCGTTCAGCTAATTAGGAAAATTATTGAGCTTGAGAGAGGTAACTCATACTCTATTTCTGATTTCAATTCTAAGATACTTATAGAAATATATGCTTATAAATATATTTTTCTTGAGTTTGGACCATATAACCTTTATATATATCATTACCCACTATGTTATGAGCAATTTGATTATAAGAATACAACTTTTCACCGATTGATTTACTCCTATATATATATAGTTCTTCAATTATATATTGCATTGCATCATTATGTAGTTTATGATATTCCGGAGCTTTGTTATGGAAATAAAAGTACACTTTGAATTTCGTGTTTGGGCCCTCATGCAAATGTATCTCTATTATTAGAGAAATTATTCTGTTGGAAGTCATAACGGAAAGAACCGTCCTGACATGTGAGTGTAAACATTATGTACAAATTGTATTTAGTGTGTATACTCACATGTCCGAATGTTTATTCCCGTTTGAACTCCGCACAAAATAATTTCTCCTATTCTTGACTACTATATTACTCTCTCACTCTAATGATTCAATGTTGGAATACACTCTTCTCTGTTCTAGCTCTGATGTGCACTTGGTTTAAGCAGTTGCGAGTGATAAGTGAGAGTTATTAGTGGGTATTAATACATAGGCATTCTTGCATTCATATTCATATGTGATCTAGATGACAATTATAGAGCAAATAATAACTCTTTTATTTTATTAATTTTAATAATCAACTGTACATTTAAATCTAATATGGAAAAAAATGGTTGACCTACTAAGTTTAATACTCACATTGTTGTCTAAAGTATTTCAGGCAAAAGTAAAGATTCCATTGAGTAGATTGGGTCTGTTAAGAAGAATAGAATCTGATTATAAAGCTTCATATGATTATATAGTTCAGATTGTTTTTAAGACTTTCGTTACAATTACTAGCTTATGAACTATTGTTATTTTAAGATTTTTAAAAGAAATATTTTATATGCTTATTTTGGCTATTTGTGTTATATTAATTTGGATGATTACATGAAAGTGGGTTTAATTTCTTTTTAAGTCTTGGAGTGTTACAGTAGCATTGTGAACCAACTCAGAACCTATTAGCCTTCTTTGTCTTACCTCAAAAGTCGAAACTAAGCAAGGGTTGTCAGAGGTCCTTAGCTGTGTGACGGTGGTTAGATGATTGTACTTGAGAAATAGTGGTCCGATGGCCCATAATCAGGCAATGTTTCTTAGACTATTTTTTTTTTATCTCATAATTGAATCACCTCTTGATTAATGTCATCGAACCAACCTCAGGTGATTACAATCCTCCGATCATTGTTGCCTAACTACAATTTTTCTTTATTGATTTTAATAATGAACTATGAATTGAACTCTAATATGAAAAAAAAAAAGACGACTTAATGAGTTTGATACACATATTGTTGTCTAAAATATTTTAGGCAAAGGGAAAGATTCTATTGAGTAGATTGGGTCTGTTAAGTAGGGAATCTGATTCCAAAGGTCCATATGATTATGTAATTCATATTGTATTTAAGACTTTTGTTACAATTATTAGATTCTAAAATATTGTTATTTAAGTATTTTAAAAGAAATATTTTATATGCTATTTAGGCTATTTGGATTATATTATTTTGGATGATTAGATGGCTCTAATGAAAGAAAAATTTGGGTTGAGAATTCTTAAACGTATAAGAAAAGTAGGTTTAATTCCTTCTTTAAGTCTTGGAGCATTATAGTAGTGTTGTTAACCAGCTCAAAACCTATTAGGCTTCTTTCTCCTACCTCAAAAGTCGAAACTAAGCAAGGGCTATCAGAGGTCCTTATCGGGTGACGGTTGTTAGATGACTATAGTTAGGCCATGGTGGTACGATGACCAATAGTCAGGCAATGTTGTTTAGAGGATTGTAGTCGGGTGATAATAGTTGGAGAATAATAGTTGAGCAATGGTGCTCGAAAGATCATATTCGATCAATGGCGATTGAAAGATCATAATCAGATGATAATGGTTAAAGGATCATAATTGGGCGATGGTGACTAGAGGATCGTAGTTTAATGATGGTAATCAGAGAACCAAGTTGGGCAATGGTGGTAGGATTACCATATTCAGGTAATGGTGGTAACATGAATGTAATCAAGCGATAATAATATGAGGATTGTAGTAGGACCATGATGGTTGGGGCATTGTTTTCAAGGGACAAAGGTATGAAATATTGTAGTTAGGAGATAATGGCAGGGTTGATCACTTGAGGTTGGTTAGACGACATTAGTTAGAAGGTGGTTCAATAATGGCAATAAAAAAAGTTTAAGCTCTCTCTCTCTCTCCCCTCCCCCACAAAAAAGAAAATTTGTAGCCTATGTAACACTCTAATGGACAACCCATATTAATTCTCATGATTATGGTTTATTAATCCATCATTTTAAGTACCTTAATGATGTTAGAATCAAGTGAAAATGGGGTAATTGGATTCACCTCGTAGCTACACTCGATTTGATTATGTATGTGGGATTTGGAAATCATAGCCCTCCAATTAATGTTAGAAGTTTTTTATTATGCTTAAAGTGCTTGATTTGGGGTTATTTGGAGTTGAATAAGGTCACTATGGGTGCCATGTGCTTGTCTCGTCAGAATTTGGATAATCCTAAATTTATTTATAATAGTTTGCAACTCAAACTAAAACAACTTTTGATAATATATCGACTTATCAGTTCATTTTGGCATATTACAAAATCTTCGAATTCAATCAATTTTTTTTAATAAACTGAATCTTCTTTTTCATTCATCATATGCCACCAATACTGGCCACCTCTTGCCATCGATGAATCAACCCCATCAGACGTCCTTTAATACCCTTAAAAAAGTATATTCAAAATTTAAGAAAATAGGAACTTAATTTATAAGAATCCAAGCACACAAAAAAAATCTTATAAATTTATTCTACAACACAATAAATATCATAAATAATTTAAGTAACTAAATTTATGTTATATTGCCTATGAAATACACTGAAATCCTAAATTCTTGTAACAAAACATCCCCTCATCTAAAAAGGAAATCTCCAATAATAATAATGTATTTTTGGTAGAAATTTTAATCTAACCTTATTTGGGAAATCCCTTTGATAATTTATTAAGTTAATAATGATTTTCATAATAAGAAATATTTTTTACATCATCGGACCGAAATTTCGGCCGAAACGAACGGAAACCGATTTTCGGTACATCGCTCTATAAATAACGCTCCGAGTTACCTCTTCCTCTAATTCGATACCTTTTTCTAGGTTCTCTAAGAACGGAAAAACTATTCACCTCCCCTCTTCTGTTGGGAAACGAAACAGATCTCTCTCTTCCTCTTCTTCGATTTTCCGATGGGGAAACTCCGGTCCCTGCTCCGGCGCCGAAGAAAATCAAAGGCCACCACGTCCAGTGGAGAGGTCTCGGAGCCAACTTCACCGGAAGCCGCTGCAGTGGCGACACAAGAGGAGCTCGAACTCGTTTTTCGGAAATTTGACTCTAACGGCGACGGAAAGATCTCGTCAACGGAGCTAGGCGCCATCTTCGAAAGCCTAGGGCACGCGGCGTCGGCTGAAGAGCTCGCTCAAATGATGAGCGAGGTCGATGCCGACGGTGATGGCTTCATCAGTCTGGAGGAGTTTGTGGATCTGAATACTAGCAAGGTCGATTCCACAGCGGCGCTCGAGGATCTCCGCCACGCTTTCTCCGTCTTCGATCTTGATCGCAACGGATCGATATCGGCGGAGGAGCTCGCGCGCGTGATGCGCGGCCTAGGCGAAGGGGTTTCCGTAGCGCAGTGCCGGAAGATGATCGATGGCGTCGATAAGGATGGCGACGGCCTCGTTAGCTTCGAGGAGTTCAAGGTCATGATGTCCAAATCCCCCATCGCAGCATCGATCACCAGGATCGAGTGAGCCAATCTTGATCTCTTTTCACTTCTCGCAATTTATCTGTTTCTTTTTTATAGCGAATAGTCTGGATCTGACCGAAAAGAAGGCTGCAAAAGTCGTAATCTGTACATATGTGGAAGATTGGTTTCTCGTTCTTGCGACATAATTTTTGCCCTTCCTCTCGTCGTTTTCTATTTTACTTGAATTTTCGGTCCTATTTTAATTTCTAGCTTTCTCAGAGTCAACATTTTGAAGCCGATTCTGAGGCCTGCAGGGCGACTAAATAATCTACAAAAAAAATTAATTTTACTGTATCGAATTTCGATATATTATTCTATAAATTTTGGAAATTAAATTTATAATCATCCTAACTCCAATTTCAACCTATTTATAATAAAAGTAAACATCTTTATTCCGAGTCCAAGTGAATTCAAATCAGACGCTCTAAACATATTTAAAAAATTTAGTATATTAATTAAATAATCAAATGAACTCCATATATTACATACTTATAATTAAATTGAGTGGCTTGAAGAGACAAATCTAACAAATCCAAAATCATTTGATTTTGAGATCTATAAGATATTTAAAACTTGAATATACTATCTATGATCTAAGCATTCAATACGATTGACTAATATCCAAATATCGCTCACAAATAAATCACATTCTCCACATGAAAATTGAAACTTGATATTAGAAATAACTTAGTGTTATAAAGAATTTTACCCAATTTTTGATGTCAAAGACCATTATCGTCATCCAAATGCAGTCGCCAAATCATTATCGTCAATCATTATTGCTCGACTATGATAGTTCATTCACTATAATCAAATCATTATTTGATTGATATCACTCAACCATAATCACTTGACTGCTATTGTCCGATCATTATTGTTCGAACACCATTGCTTGATTTACTCATTAAGTTGTCATTATTATCTCTCTAATACGTCTTGCCTTATCTCTATCATAAATATAGGAGATCAACGAAGTGATTCAAATATTGTAATCACATATTCTATAATTGCGAGGAATAACGAACTTCTATAACTTTAAGTATATAGTCAATGTACTTGAATTGAGATAGATGTTTTGTTTCTTTTACTTTCCAAATTATTCATGTAAAAATTATGATGCCTTCCAAATTTAAATGTTTCATACAAAATTATTGCATATGTGTAGTGTCAACACTCTATACATTGTCATCATAAAAAATTTCGTTGTCCGGTCTAATCTTTAAAATCTTCAAATTTTTTTACTTTGGCTTCCAATGGGTTAGTCTCGCTTCACTTAGACGACAATAATAACAACATCAAGCTTTTGTCCCATTATGTGAGGTTAGCTACATGAATCCTTTTTCTCCATTGCGTCCTGTTAAAAGTCAAATTCCATTTAAATTTAATAAAGAAATATCATTTCTAATATTTTCTAACCAAATCTTTATAGGTTTAACTCAAACTTTCTTAATATAAGTCAAATCTAATACCACTACTTTCCTAACCGGGTCATCAAAAGGCCATCATTTTATATGATCAAGCCATCTAAGATGACTCTCTTTAATCTTATATTCCACTGGAGCTACTCCAACTTTTTCACATATATGATCATTTCATATCATGTCTCTAACGGTAAATCCACTCATCCACTTAAGCATCATCATCTCTACAACACTTAACTTAGTGTTATGCTTCTCTTTTAATGTCTAACATTCTGTATCATAAGCGTTGCAGGTCTCACCACCATCTTATAGAATTATCCCTTAAGTTTGAGGAGGACTTTTTTATCACTCAACAAGATCGATTCATTCCTCCACTTCAATCATCCAACTTGAATTCTACTGATAATATCTCCATCTATTTCATCATCACTCTGAACAATATAATCAAATATCTAAAACGTGTACTCTTATTAATGATTTGATCGCCCAAAGTCACAATCCCCCTCACTAGGTCTATTACTACTAAAATTACACTCCAATATATTAAGTTTTAGATCTACTCAAGCAAAAACCTTTAGACTCTAAGCTTGACCTCCATAATTCAAATTTACCTTCAACTCCCTCTCTCTTCTTATCAACAAAAAGAATATCATCAGCAAAAACACACTAAGGTATATCTTTTGGCAAATGTCTAGTGAAAACATTTATGACTAAAGCAAAAAGATATGGGCTTTAGGTTGATCATTGATGTAATCTTAACCGAAATAGGAAAATACATAGTCAAATCACCTTGTGTTTGAACACAAGTAATAAATCATGCATATATATCTTTAATGATTTGAATATAAGCATTATTAACTCCTTTTTTTCAATAATTCTTCATAGCACTTCTCTTGGAATTTTATCATATGCTTTCTCTAAATTAATAAATATCAAATCCCTATATATTTCTCCATCAAACCTTTCAATACATGTATGGCTTCCATAGTAGACTTATCTTGCATGAATCGAAATTGATTTTGAGAAACATTAGTATTACACCGCAACCTACTCTCCATAACTCGCTCCCATAGTTTTAAAGTATAACACGTTAACTTAATTCCTCTATAATTCACACGATCTTGTGTATCATCTTTATTCTTAAAAATATGAATTAACACACTCATTCTCCACTCATTTAACATTTTTTTAGTCTTCAAAATAGTATTAAAAAGTTTAGTAATCTAATAAATTCTTTCATCTCTTAAGCATTTTCACACCTCTATTGAAATTTCATCAGGTCCAACAGCTTTTTCATCATTTATTTTCTTTAAAGCCTCTTTAATTTCAGTTTTATTTTTATTTAGGGTGCTAAGGTCACTAAAGTCAATCATATTCTCACAATCTTCATCAAAAAAGTTTAACAAAATATCTCATTCACCTTTCTTGAATATCTTCTAAGCAAAGTACTTTTTTATCTTCATCGTTAATACACTTCATTTGAACTAAATTTATTATTCATATCTCTTATAATATATTATATATATATATATATATATAATATATTATAAATATTATATATATATATAATATATATATATATATATATATATAAAATTATATATATTTCTCCCCCATTAGCATTTAATCTATTATATAAATCGTAAAAAACTAAAATATTTGCATCGCATGTTGATTTCTTATATTCATTATATGTCTTTTTATGTCTTTCACAATTATCAAAATTTTTACATCTAAATCATTTTTTATAACAAATTTTCTTTTTTTTTATCTTTATTTGCACATTTGCATTTCACCACCAATTTTTTTTATTATTAGGAACTTTTCTCTTTGATACTCCAAGCTCATATTTTACAATATTCTTAATATCACTAGTCATTTTTTCGCACATAACATTAATATCTTCATGCCCAGATAAATTCTTAAGATTTAAAATCTTACTCTCAAAAATATTTTTATTAATATTATTTTAATATCCTCGTCTAATCCTAGAATATTGTTTCACTTTATTTTTTATTTTCTATTACTTCATCTTAAAGTCCAAAACTAATAAGCAATATTTGATACATAAACTTTTACTCGAAAAAATTATAATCTTTACAATCTAAACGATATAATTTTCTTATAAAAAATAATCAATCTAAGATTTGAGATGTTCATCTCTTTTTCTAAAAGGATGTACCTTATATCTCAAGTGGAGCGCATCTCAAATCAATCTAATGGCATTAAAGCCAACATCAATGCTTGTCATCATCTAAAACTTGAACTCATCTTTAACTGTATCTAAATTAGTACACTTCCATATTAGATTAGAGATTAAAATTTTAAAAAACTTACCAAAAAAAATGGAAGAAAAAATAATATATCAAATAATTTCAATTTTTTTCGAAGGTCTTTTTTCAACATCATCTTGACATCTTATATAAAAAAATGAATTATCGTTTCTTGCATAAGTTGCATCAACAATAATTACTCCGTATTGGCTGATCATCATTAGCCACTACTGTCAACCAATTGATATCACCAAACAATTATTGCCCAATCATCATCTAATTATGTCCACATGCCTTATGATTTATTCCCCATCATCCAGTTTTCATTGTCTGGTTGCTATCACTTAACCACTAGCACCTACCATCATTGTCTAACCATCATTCACCAAATGATATCGTCTAACTATTATTATTATCTCTCAAATACTTATACATAGGTTCTACTATAACTATAAAAGAACAAGCAAGTAGGGTGTCAATTTTTGACACGACCCGAAACTGATCCGAAAAAATCGGGTTGGGTTAACCTGTTTGTGAAACGGGTCGAGTCCAGGTTCAAATTTTTGACATGTTTGAAAATGGGTTGGGTTCGGGTTGACCCGACAACCCGGAGTTGACCCGTTTTTACCCGAAAAATTGACTCGTCCCAAGCCAGCCTCTTGCGTCACGTCACATCCTCGGCCTCACATCGCCCAACCGCATCAGCGATAGGGGTGTCGCTCAACATCGCCCAGTCGCATCGCAGTCAACGATCAAGCCGTCGCGTCAGCATTGCCCAATCATCGTCATGCAAGCTGAGGCAGCTCCGGCGATCCAGTGATCCACCGCTTCGCCTCGCCTCGTCTCGCTTGAGTCTCAATGCCTTGGCCAAGCTAGGTCTGCCTCGACCTCAGGTCGCCTAGGCCGCAACACGATGCTTGTTGGCTCGCGCAAATCGCCTCGTTGCTGTCCTGATCGTAGCCCACAACAGTTTTCGCGGGTCGAGTCAGGTCAACCCATAACCCACGCGGGTTTGGTTAGGGTTGAAAATCCAGACCCTTTTATAAAACCGGGTCGGGCTCAAGTTGACCCGTTTAGACCATGGTCAACTCGAGTTCAACCCAAACCCGACCCGCCGACCCCTTTTGTCACCCCTACAAGCAAGTGCCTCTAATTTTATAAGACCAATTTTTTAATGCTTCAATTTTATGACAAATCCTTAAATTTATAAATGACCAGTGTTTTTCTCCTTTTAAACTTTTTCACCAAAAAATTTTTTCACCTTCTATATTTCTTCTGTTTTACCTATGTACAAATTGCATCTTCATGCAAAATTGAAACATAAAATTATTTCTCTATTATCATAATTTTATTTACGAGCAGATATACAATTCTTAGAATTTTTCTTTATTGTAGGCTTGATGCTCCTCAAAATTTATAGGAGAAATTAGTCAAAAGTTTGTGTTTTATCTCAGCTTTGAACAGTGCGACGTCAATAATGACATCGCTCTGTTCATAATATTATTCGTCCGCACTATTCAAAATAGAGATGATAAAAAATATACACAAAATATTTTTTTTATTAAAAATAATTTACTATTTAATATAACTGTTATCCTATTTTTTAAAGTGAAAAATAAGTTTTTTTTAGTTTGAGATGCCCTAACGAATCTAGCTGACTTTTGTACTCAACATCTTGTACTTTTCCCCAATTCAAAATATTTTATTTTTATAATTGTCTCGTTCATTTCTACTTATTCCATTAGTTAGTCCAAATGGCTGAAAATATCAAAAGCAGAGAACTTTATGAAGAATTAAATTTTACACTAATAGGAACAAGTCCCAATTTTCTAAAAATAAAAAATTAAAAAAGTCCCAATTTGCTATTGGTGTACATTGTTTAACTTTTTTTTTAAATTAGAAAATAGTGCAAAATTATTCAACCATTCAATTGCTCCATGCATGAATATTGCTATATGAAAATATTAGGTAAATATATTGGATTTCAGAAATATAGACAAAGAGATAATTTAAAAATAAAAATATGGTTAAAGAAAAAAAAACACAATAATCAACTTTTCGTTATGTTAGTATTAATCTTAATTTCTTCAACTACAATATAAAACTAAGATGAACATCTTTTAAGAAGTGATGCTTCACCTTTGCCTCCACCATCATTACAAATATTATTTTATCAGGCGCATCTCATCTGGGTCTGTTGGTTGATAGCTTACACTATCAACCAAGAGGGCGTATGTTTGAGTCTTGAATATGTAATGTGTATGTGAGTTTGTCTTAATTGGCCTAAATGTCTCCAAAAAAATAGTCAAAATCATCGCACAAGAGAACCATCAAAAGGACATCACATGTTGTACATGAAAGTATGATTAAATTAAGGGATTTGCCATATTGTTGCTAGTCTGTGTGGAATCTGATTGTGTAGATCAATCGGATTGTATTGTTGCCTCAAATCTCAATTCAATTTGTCATGCTCGTTGGGGGGTGCGGAGTTTACCCCTTTCTTGGGTTCAGATGATTTGCACACAATTTTTTTTTTCGTACGCCTCGATGATGTGTACTTGAGCTCATGGCGCTATATTTCTGAGCGCCCTAACACTGATCGACAGAGAGCATGGCACCGCAACACTCTAGATTCGGCGCTGTAATGTTGAGTACCGCAACGCTCCAAATTGATAAGAGAAAAGAAAAGCAAGGAGAGAGCGAGAGAGAAGATAGATCTGTACTTATTTCTCCGCATTTTCATAGTGGATTCATTAGTGTGATGTGGCTCCTTAATTTTTTCCTCATTTAGGATTTTTCCACATCAAATCCTAGTATCCTTATACTTTTCGCAACTTTTCTATTTTCTTATTTGTTTTGTTGCGGTAGTTTACTCCTCATCCCAACAATGGTTTGAACCCTCTCAACAATTCTTGGCTCAAATTATGGCTTACAACTGATTAAAACCTAAGCTTACAGTTTGAATCAATCATCCCAACTCAAGATTTTATGATTGGTTTTGAATCATTCGAGGCAATCAATCAGCCTAAAATCATAGCTCCTTAATTGAAGACAACTAATGACATAACTTATTCTTAAAATAGCATCTATCAGTTATAAAGATCCTCATTTGATTAGATCTTTCAACAATTCATATAACAAAATAGCACCCTACACCTTCTTCCCAAGTTTGTTCACAAACACCATAAAAAAAAAGGTGAAGGGTAGATTCCCTGCAGTCAATGATTGATCTAGAGGCAAAGGCAAAAATATATTAATTTTGAAGAGTTGTCCAAAATGTTTGAATAAGTTTCTTGTTCTATTGAGCCAACTTCATCAAATTATAAGCAGCTCAAAAAGTACATAAGCTAATTACCAATAATTGTAAAATTATTGCGATGAAAACAACTTTTTGAAAGTTGTAATGAGTTGTTATAAATATTTTTTCTTTTTGAAATAGTCAGAAAAAAACCTTTTTCGAGGCGAACATAATATTAAATTCACCGATAAAAGATAACTATCAATAAAAAAAATCTTCAAAAAAAGCCAAAAAAAAAAAAAAAGCCAAATAGAACGACAACATTACGAAAAACAACAATGAGAATCTATTGAAGATTACCTACTCCCCAAAGAAATTAATCATAGCAACCGCTACCACCTTTACCTTTCGACAAACCGTTGATTACCATGATTATGGCCCTACAACATAGCAAATAAATAAGATGATCTAACAAGAAGAGGGATCACCAGAATATTATAACCCTAGTAGTTTCTTCCACCAGAAAGATAATAAGATCAACACAAATGATTGCTAGTAACTTAGAGCATTGCTAGACAAATTTGATGAAAGAAACCTATGAGCAAGTAGATGTAATCAACCAACGAAATTAGAGGAATGAGATGATTGATGAAGCTTCAAGCATTCAAGTCTAAGATGACTAAATTGAGGTTAACAACTACTTTTACTAATCCTGACTTACAATTACCTCTATATGCGTTCAAATGATACAGTAGTTGAAAGGGATTAACCTTAATACTTTTGAAGTTCAATTGATTTTATTTGATTATGATAGCTCTATGGCTGTCTTTTTTTTACATATGAAGAACATTCTATTGATGTAAGAAGCCTTAGACATTCTTGGGGCATGCTCATGATTTATATTTGGGGAATAATGTAAAATGAAAGGATTGGTAACTTACTAACTTTAATTATAATTTAAGGGATTATCAAATGCTTGCTATCTAACCCATAGACTTATAGTTTAAGCACCACCTTATAATCTCATTTTAAATCAAATAAAAATTTATTTTTAGATAATCAAATCAAAGTTGCATGCATATCAATCAAGTCGATGATATGTGGTGAATGTTTTGGATAAGCAAATCCTAGCCTTGAATTCATATTCTATTTGGAAAGCGCAATTCTACTCGAGATCTACCAATATTCACTTTATTGCTTTCATCCATTTGATTTTGTTGAGGGGAAAATTTGTGAAATATGGGTCTCATATAAAAGATTTTACAATAAGAGATAAGAAAATATGTTAAGTGTGATAGAACCGACAAATCTTATTTAAAATTATATAAAATACTCACGACAAGTTATATCATCAGAATAAATTCAAGTTAAATTAAGAAAATGTGTGTTTATTTATCTCTCAAAGATACTAGGTTCCTTAAGCTTAATAACACTTGATGGCACCTTCAAAAGCAACTCTCGATAAACGAGACATACTTTTATTTTAATTTGCTTGAGTTAATTATAAAAAATAAGACAATGATTCAAATATTGTTATCATAATAGAATAATTTTTTGCTTTGATATGTCAGTCCAAAAAACAAAGGTTGAATCACTATAATCTAATAGTATGATTGTTTCTCCACATAGAAAGCCTATACGATTACAATAATTGAATAATAAAAGAGACAAAAAGGAGTACAATGGGTTGACATGGGTGATGAGTAAAAAGTCTAGAAAAATGTAAAAATAACTTTTGTTAGGACTTCATGTATCTGTTAAGCTATTAAGCTTAAAATCACTTAGCTGAGAAGATAGTCGACCTAACCCAATTATGAGATGCACTATCAGTAACTATAATTTAAATAATCCAAAGTTAGTTTCACGATCTCAAATTAAAGATGAGATAGCCAGAATTTCTAGAAAGATGAATACTAAAAGATGGATACGGAAAGATGCAAGACTTACGATCTCTATTAGTATAGAGATTTGCCCACTAAAGGAAGTAAATGAGATAACCCAATTATATGAAATTAGAGCTACTCAACTGAATTTACAATTATGTTTGGGTAAGGATTGCGCCACCTAGCATCGTAAGAATCCCCATAAGCCTATTATAAATCCATACCTACATAAAAGCAAATATTTACAAGTGGTGCAAACACTTGAATGAAAGAAGGGTTATAGACATTCAAAAAGGGATCCAAATGTCAAGAATGCAGGATAAGTCCAGGTAGAGATAAACAACTTGAAAATGAAGGAATTATATAGGTACAAGTATATACCCAAAATCAAAGAGTGTTCAACCACAAAGTATGATTGGACAATGGAATGACCAAATTAAAAGAGCATGATTAAGTTGGGATAAGACTCAACCAAATGTGGCATACATGTCTAAAAGAGACCTATAAAAAAGGCTATCAATTGAGGTAGTAAAATCAAAATAACATGATTATAATTGAATATACTTAGCCAATATGTTATGGCCAATCAAGAACAATCTAGCTAAAAGTGCATAATTAAATCGAGGATGTTTTAGCCAAAAGAGCGTGACTAAAATGGGGTAGATTTGGCAAAAAGGAAATGATCAAATTAAATGTGAGATCCAACAATAAGGGCATGATCAGATCAAGATAACATACACAAAATAATAACATAAGTAAAAGTAAGTTATAGGAGAATGATCATACTAGGAGTAAACTTCACAAAATTTGATATGGCCAATCTAAGAAGATTTTTAACAAAAAGAGTTTAATTGAGAGGAATGAAAAGTATAATAAAAAAAGGCAAAAACTATATTTAAGATAAACTCAATCAAAATGATATGGCTATGGAATCCTAACTAAGATAACATAACTAGATTTTCAAGTAAAGTTAAATTAAAAATATCGATAAAATTAATGTATCCATGCTAGTGATGCATACATAATAGGATGAACCAAAACGGTCTCTAAAAGTGGTTCAACATATGTATTATGGCATCAATGCTGCTAGGATCTAAAAGGAGCTTGGGATGATGATCCTAAAAGGCAATGTAAGTCATCTTAAAAAAGGTAATCCCCTATTTATTAGCTCTTTAGTATTTGCAATCTAATCCATATCAACTAACATATTGAATATAATAAAGTTAAAAAATATAAATCAAATTGAGAGCTCAGGGTGCACGTGTAATAACCAATAAACTGATACATATCTAATGCAAGTGTAAAGTGTATGATACATATGATAAAAAAAAGAGCACATGCAATATCCTACTAAAATTTACATCAAACAATCCTACCAAATCGAATGAAAATATTAAATAAAATAACATTTGAAAGATGACTTTATAAAAGACTAAACTCAAGTGGGAGGTTAAAGCAAAATCAAGCCTTTATAATAATTAATTAATTATTATAATAGGTGATATATTAAAAAATTAGTTCAATAATGAACAAAACAAGTTGACTGCCTTTCTAAAATTATCAATTTAAATCAAATTACATTCTGAAACGTTAGAAGTGCTTTAAAAACCCACTTAAAATTACTTATAATTATAACTTGGTGAAAATTTATGAAAATTACAAAATAATTTGAATGGATTCCAAAAATATTTGGAGGTGAAAATTGCCTGTCATTTAACTTTGACGAGCTCCGATTAAGTCTTAATTAAATTAAATTAATTAAAAACAATTATTCTTTAAAAAAGAACTTTATAATAATGTAAAACACATAATATGCACAGCATGTCAAATGCTTATTGGACTTTGATCATATGATCATATATATGAAATAAACATTCTCAAGTATTTTCAGATTTTATGAGATTATTTCATTTTTTATAATTATTACTAAATTATAATAATCGTAAAAATTAATATATAAATCTTGTAAAAATCTAAATAATTTGAAAGAAGCTAAAAATTGCTTATCATGACATTTGAGCTTAAAAATTACATTTTTTAAAATTTAAAAATATTTTTTGCATTTATGATTTTGAAAAATCTTGTGAATACATTTAAAAGTATGATTTTTTTTATTCAAAAGTATGATGATGCTTAAGAAGCCCCTATTCCTTAAGGGTATTTAAGGCATTTTTTATATTTAAATAATTAAAATAAATAATATTTTAATTATAAAAAATATTATAAATAAATCCAAATAAATTAGATTAAGCTTAGAATAGTAAGAATGACCAATAAGAAGCTGCCAAGGCTCTATGAATTTCAAAGTACAAAATCAGAATTTCTCTAGTAGTGAATTTTCACTTGAAAAGTGTAAATACAATGCAAATAAGTAGATCAACCCTTCGAAAAAATTAAGAGGTATATGTTAACTTATATAAAATCCCCCTTTTTCAAAAAAAAAATTGGATTTATGTAAATAGGCTGAAAAATTAAAAAATAGTAAAAATTAATGTTTTTAAATTATTAAAAATGTTAAATAGTATTTCAAATTCTGAAATAAATCAATAAGATGTGCAAATAAGTCAGAAATAATTTCTAATTTTTTAAGTTTATAAATGCATATTTTAATTATTAGGATTTTTAAATAGTAACTTAAATGATTTGAAAAATCACAGCAAGCATGACATGATTCATGAAAAAAGTATCAATGATTCATTGGGGACTACTTAACCTCCCAAATGAGTTAGGATTATTTTTGAAAATCCATTTAATATTTTAAGTGATTAAAACAACGAATGATTGAATTTTTAAAATTAAAAAAAAAAAGGAAGATAATTGAATGAAAATATTTTTCCTATATTCCCAAAATTTCATTGCTTATGTGGTTAAAATTTCATACAATTTGATTTTCTAGTGTGATCACAACAAAAACAAGAAATAAATACTCCTAACAACTAATTAAATAAGTCTATAGGGTGAAACACCACCAGTTCAACTCAATCAAAAACATTCAACTTATTTAAAATAGAATGAAAGCCACTTATTTCATTTTCCACCTCTAGCACGCACGAGCTAAGATTGAGAATTGGGCTCCATCGGGTCAAACCGACAAGGTGTTGACCCACCACATGTCCAATCGGTTGGACCAATTTGATGTTTAAGATTATTTTGATTCAATTAACCCATTTGAGTTCATATGAGTAAAATTGTGTTAATCAAGCTCAATTGGTTCAATTGAAGGGTCAAAAAATCATGTGAAGATATATTTTACTCAAGGAAATACCATAGTTGGCATATGATCCATTTTATTTAATCAATTTGAAACTTGAAGATGATTTCTCAAATTTGACCCCTTAAGGGTTCATTTGGTCAAACTTAAGTTTGGTGAACTAATTTGCTAACCTAATGGGGATTTAAAATTTCTCACTAATAAATGAACATCTATGGAACACATAGGGATCATTGGTTGAAACAATTGAGGATCTTAAACTCATTTGGGTCATCAAGGAATATCAAATGGGTTAAGTTTGCCCTTTTCATGATTAAAATGTTTGACCATGTCAAAAAATCCAAGGGTTCCTAGAGTCCCAATTGTGTACATATTATTTGGGAATATCTTAGGGTATATTTGGTTTGAAGTAAAAGGAGTCTAAAGTATTTCAAATGGAAGGATTTGGGGAATATTGGTGTTTGGTTTGTAGTAAACCAAATGCAATATAAATTTTGATGTATTTAGAATTCACATTTTAGTTCATTTTTTGGCATATTTGGAGTTTCTCCAAATTCAGCAATTTTCAAATATATTGAAACTTCATTGCCGGCCGCCAACACCACCACGACCATCGGTCGCCACCACTACAACCACTGGTCAACACCACTATGGATGCCACCACCACTGGCCATAGCCGCTTCAGGTGCCACCACTTCCACTAGTTGCCACCATTGTCTGCCACAAGCACTAACCACACTATCTTTGAATTTTACACTGCACAAAAAAAAATATATATTCCCCATATTTATTTTACACTCATACAATAACTCCAAAATATTTCAAATACACTACATTCTTTTTTTAGCCAACCAAACGACCCCTTAATGGAGCTCAAATTTGATCCTAGTGATTTAATTTAATTGAGATTTCTTTAAGTGTTTTGGTAATTTTAAATAATTCATTCAATTGAGTCCATCTAATGGTTGATTAGATTTAATCATTACTCAATCAAATGATTGAAGATGATTAGCCCCATCAATTTGAACAATTAAAGTGAAATTTGTCAATATGATTTAATACTAATATAGGGTTCAATTGAGTTAACTTGGGTCATTTTAGGCTAATCAGCCTCACTTAGGAGTAACAAAGTTCTGAATATTTACAGGAAAGTCTTATAAACTATTTGAGGCAATTGATTGCAATCAACATAGTCAATTTGATTAATTTGGTTTACATGGTCTTTTAGGGTTAAATAGGAACAAAAAGGCTAATTAGCTAAGTTTAGCTTGATTAAGAATTGGTTGTGCTTAATTCATCAATGAATAACTAGTTGGAACAATTTCTGATGACCACTTAGAGTTAATTTGATTAAAATTTTCAAATTAATCAAATTGGCCTTGAGGAATCAAAAAGGGTCAAAATAGCTATGTTAGCCCATTAATCAACTCATCTGGACCTTTCCAAAATGGTTGGCCATTAGAAACCCTTAAACTTGGAGTTTAAGTTGTCATTAGCCTAATATAATCCTTAGAAAAATCTAGCCTAATCTAATGATCCTTTATCCTCAATCCACCTATAATTTGATGATCTAAACCTATAGAAGAGGCTTCATCAGATGAAAAGATCAGTTGGTTGAAAATCACTAAAGGCGCCTATAAGTTCTAGACATATTGAAATATCCAATATTGTTTTGAATATGAGTCAAATCAATACCCATAAACCTAAAACGATTCTCATAATTAATTGCATCGGCAAGCAAATAGTTAATTGAATGAGAAGAGGATTAATAATCATACCAATCATATCTAGTGAGGCTAATCAAGATTGATTATAGAAGAGATTTTCCTTGATGGAAAGCAAACCATGGATTAAAGGTACCTCACTACCTCCTATGATCATTTACAATTCAAGGAAATCCCCACTAATTCTGAAGTCCTTTTATATCCAGCCTACCAAGACTGAGAATAGAATTCTTAGCTAAGCTAAACTAAGAAAGGATCTGGAAAGGTCTAATAATTTGAATATATAAGTTGTCAAGGGAGAATGCTTAAAAATTCTGTAAGTAGGCTCAAAATCCAAGGAATAAAATTTATTTGCTCAAGTATTTCCCGTGTAAAGTTTTGAAGATAATCATATTAAGCTCACTTTGAGTAGGTGATTTGAACTATCATTGAAATGTTGACATTGTTGATGCTTACCAATACTTCATCAATAAGCTACATTTACTTAATTGATGTACATCAATACAAGGAAACCATTTAACTACATCAACTTGGATTCCTTATGGAAAAAAACCTTATAATTAATGGAGATAAATAGTTTAATTGATATCCTTTAATGACGTGTGCAATATTTCTAGCGGAAACTATAGAGACACATCAACATGAGTGCTAATAATATTTTGCTTTCGGACACTTGTTGTCTTACATGCAATTCTTACACTCTTCTCTATTTGAGTAGTAAAATTCACTGGCCTTTATTGCATAGCGAATGTAGGTCATAAGATTAAACCACTAAGTTTTTCTATTTATATTCTATGTTGTTTCTTTTACTTACAAGTAACTTGAATTAGAAGTTTCTTGATTGTAATACTCAAAAATCTCCTATATCATGACTCTGCACATCCTACATTAACATAACATTAAGAAAACATTAGTATCGAGATATTTCAACTACCCCACAATTCCTCTCAAGAAAACTCTAAGGCATGCAGGAGTCACTCGAAATAATGCTTACCCATACAAATTGTCTTGGAAGAAGCATGAGTGTTCCTTAAATGTCATTAAAAGCATAAAGATGTTGATTTATTAAATGCTAATGCAGTACATGAGTGTTACAAGAGACAAATAAATTCAGATCATTCATGAACAATGACTATGCATTAAATCTAGTCCAACATTCAATGAATCTTCCACTAATCTTCAGGAACAAGCACTACTATAAAAAAAAGAAAAGTCAGATGTCTCAAAAGACACCATACACCAAATATGATACACTAAACATCTAAATATTTGATAAATTACATATAATACCCCTACATTCTCAGTAAGGTGTTGTATTCCAATAGATACATTCTTTGTATGCTTTCTTCTCATATAGTGACTATTTATCTCGGCTTGGAACATAATAGGTGTAAATCACAAAGCCAACCCACTTAAATCTCTTTAACGCATTCTTATTATTCGTACATGTTGCCTTCTCATAGAGTACCCTGGATATAATTCATTTTAATCCCTATCTTCTCCTCTCATAAGCTTGAATGACTAAATTCTTATCTCTAGTGAGAGTGAATTTTAACCACTCACATCTATTATGATGTCATCTATGGTAAAGTAATTGTAATGTTGGAAGAAAATGACAACTTTATTCAATCTAAAATTTACTCGGCCCCCTTAATTCGCACATATAAACTGTGTAATAATGACACCTTTGTTACCCAAGGAGGCGTTGATGTATGAGTCAACGAGCTTCATTAAAAATTGATTGCCCTCACAAATATAATTAATGCTACACTCCAATAGTAACACACCTCTTCTAACCAACCACATGAACTTCATCATAAGAGGAAAGTAATAGTAGGAACACGATCCAAAATTCCTCTTACATTCATCATGCCATTTCAGACACTTGTTATGCTAACGTCCAAGGCTCTTCAATTGGAGATACATAAAAAGGCAGCTGGCTATATTGATTACTTTGATATGTTTGAGTATGTTTTATTTCTCTATAATGTTTCAAAAGCAATCAAATGTAGATTTTTTGCTACCACTTTCAAGGACTTTGCATGAAAGTGGTTCAATGACTTACCTTCCTTAAGCATAGGCTTATTAAAAGAATATGGTCTAAAAATGTCTAATAAGAGACCCGCCTCAATACAATTTTTAAGATAAAGGCGCACATCTTAGATATCTTGGCTTGATGAGATGTACACCTCAATAAAGCTGACACAAACCTTTATGCAATTTATAAGAGGCACAAGTCTTTAAAACTAGAGTTTAGGTAATTCAAATTTTTAATTTATAAATTTAATATATAAATTAATCTTAATTTGTTATTTCTTTATACTTTAACCTAAAACAAACAAGCTAAAACTCCCAACAGCATGCCCAACTCGACTCTTAGGCTTCATTTGGGAAGGCTTTCTTACTATTTTATGAAGCAACTTTTTAGTATAAAATTTTTTAATTTAGAAATTTTTTATACTAAAAAATTGCTTTAGAAAACAGTTAAAAAGCCGTCCCAAACGAAGCCTTAGCCGCACACTGCAGTCAGACCCGACACCGTTTATGCTCCAAGCCACAACCACTGCTAGGAGATTGTTATTTATCTCAACGCCTCCTTTTCTTGCTGGTAGCCCATATACCTTTTTTTTTAACCTTTTTTTTACATTCTGTGTTTACTATTTTTTATCATTCACGTTTTATAATCTTTTTATTATGAAATTTTAGTTTACAGTGTATGTTATAATGGTTTATATTCTAGAAAAAGCTAACTAAGAAATAGAAACGATCTGACATGGAAGTATAGTATTTTAGAATTTAATAAAAATTATAATCATCAATCTAATCATTATTTTAAATTTTAAGTAATGTTTTTATTAATTTTTATTGATTAGGGAAGAAGAAGAGGAAGAGGAAGATGAAGAGATCAAAGATGAGGACAATTAAGAGGATGTTGACACAATTGAAGAAGAGGAGAAAAAATAATTCGCTATAATAATTATTCTAATAAAGACCCACTAAGTGATGATAATAGTGGAGACTTCTCAACTCATAGTTATAATCTTAGTGACATTATCATAAATTGAGAGTAAAAGAAATTTATTATTATGATCTTACTCTGATATTAGTATATTGTTTCTTATTTTTTTTTTATTAATTTGATTGTTTTGTTTTAATACATGCCTTGAGATTAAATGTCACATCACAAATAAAAAACGCTTCAATATCCAATTACATAATTTCAAACCTTAACAAAAAATCATATTTGTTCCTATCACAATTTTTTTTTTTTTTTTGCATATAAGAGGCTCCTAAAGACCTTTCAATGTCTCTTATGTATTAGGCAAAAGGGAGAAACCTTAAGAGACTATATGACAAGCTTCAAGAATGCCACTCATAAGTTCATTGATAACGATAAGTTCCTTGCCAAAACCACCTTCATCTTGGGATTAGAATCAATAAATTTTAAATTCTCGAAGGAAATTAACCCTCTTGACAACATGGAGGGCTAGCTCAGAAAGGTTGCAAAGTTCACTAGTTTTGAAGATGATATGTAGAACTCAAACACCCCCAGTAAACAGTGGTCCTCTTTTCCTTAAGAATGGCAACAACAACAATAGTAATTTTTCTTTACATTTTGAGAAGAAACTCAAGAGGGTAACTTGAGAAATTAATTCAGACAGCAAGCACCTACTCCTACGAGCCATATATCGCATTGCCTCCCAAAAGATATTTTGAAGTTCAACAATCTCCTCTTAATTGATCACCACCCACTATTATGGAATCCATCCAGAATTATAAAAAAAAAAATCCTAGCAATGCCTCCCAAAAGGTATTTTAACGTTCACCTACCTCCTCTTAATTGGTTATCACCATTATGGCAACCAGCCAAAATAAAGAATACTCCAATTTGCTAACACCACTAAATAATTTGACAAAGGGAAAAGATAAATCTAAATTATATCTATATCATAATGACAAAAAACTATAGAGTTCTCAAATCTTTAATGATGATGATGATGATGATAATAATAATAATAAATGAAGGTTATTTGAAGGAGTGTATTATTTATCACCAAGACCACAAGTAACCTACGAAAGATTTTCCTAATACATCATATAATAAGATAAACAAAATAAGCACCATGAATGACAAAAGTGAAGGGGTTAAGAGTCAAAATGGTATGACTCAAGAGCTTAAATGATGTAGCACATTAGATGAATCAAGTTAGAGGTCCAATTACAAAAGGTATGACCAAAGCTCAAGATAACAATCAAAGAAAGACCCATTGAAAAAAACACAGTTGAAGGCCCAACTAAAAAGTACTTAAATTTGCATTTTCTCTCTGGTATTTTGTAGTTTTATTTTCTTTATTAATACTGCCATTAGTTGTCCATTCATGACTTGTTTTATAATTGAAAAGAGCATTAAATGGATTGTTTGAAACACCCTCCATTATATGGTTAGCCACCAATTCTCTTCACTTTTCTCCTCTAAAATGCATTTTAATGAGGAAGATCAAGAATCATGTAAATGTGTACGTGTATATATATGATTGTTCTGTAATTAAATATTTTCAACTTTTGAATGAACAAATTGCTTTGAAGATATTTCTTCTCTTTGCCTAGTGCTTGGTGGCCTAACCTAGCCTTTCTTTGATGATATTATAAATTATCTTTTGTGCTCTTTAAATTTATAGGCAACTCTTCTTCTAAATCATCACCACCCCTTTCTTTACATTATATCATCTAAACCAATCATCACTCAAATCTTTAAATCCACGCCAAACCTTTCATAATAGCTCACAACAAAGCCTAGGTGAACAACAATTAAATATTATTCTCTATACCAATACGAGGCCTTAAACCTCAATAACATACTCTATATCATAAACTAATCCTCCACCATCATTTCCCCTATTTTGATAACTTAAAACCCATTCCCAAAATAGATAAGTATAAATTGGGCAATTTGCACTAGTCTTGGTCATCTTTCTATCATACAACTCTAGAGGCCTCACATTCATATAAAAAATTCAAGATCACAACCTCACCCAATACAGAAAAAATCTATAAGAATTTTCATCCACCAAACCCACCAAAAGGCATCCCACCCACATCATTGAAAGAATTAACAATATTAAATTCAAAGCATTGTGTTTTATTACAATTTTTAAGCTTTTTTATTGCATTCTTAAGATATCATTAGATCAAGACGCCTCCAAAGAATGAAGAAAAGACAAGTTTTATCATGGACCAAAGAATATTCTGTTATCACGTCATGCCCTTCAGACTGCAAAACACTAGTTATACATCAAAGGCTGAGGAATAAATTCTTTAAAAGTAAAACAGAAAAAAAAAACTTGGAGGTGTACGTTGATAATGTTTGAGGTTAAAAGCCAAAAACGATGAGTATCACCTTGTTGACCTCGTTAAGATGTTTTCTTCCCTTAGAAGATAACATAAAATTAAATACTGTAAGATGCTTATTTGCAGCACACTTGAGAAAATACTTGGGGTATATGATCTCAGAAAATAAATAAAAATCAATCTAGATAAAATCAATGCTATTATGGAAATGAATCTCCAATATTAAAAAAAAAAATCTCCAAAATTTATCCAAGAGATGAGTAATATAAATGGTAAGCTCGCCAGCCTCAATAGATCTGTTTCTCCGGATAGGGAGAAGAATGCTATTATTAAAGGCTCTTTGCAACTCAAATCAGTTCGTATGGGATGATGAATTTCAAGTCATTCAAAAAGTTGAAGACATACCTCGCCATTGAACCAGTCCTTAGCAGCTAAAAACTAGGAGAGAATTTGCTCCTATACTTAAAGAGTAAATTTTAATATTGTTAGCTCAATCATGGTACAAGAAGCGAAAAGCAACACCCAGTCCATTATTTAGGCTTCGTTTGGGACGGCTTTATTACTGCTTCATAAAGCGGTTTCTAGTAAAAAATTAATTTTTTATATTAGAAAGCTGTTTTAAAAAGAAGAAAAAAAGTCGTCCCAAATGAAGCATTAAGCAATATATTGAGTGGAGCTGGGCTGTCAGAAAGACTAATGAGGTAGTATATACATGCCACGTATTTGCAATCAAGGTATTGATACACGTTGATTTTGCTGTCGAGTTTTCTATGTTGGAAGAGAGTAAAAAGAACCTGGAGACAAAAAAAAGGGCATACAAACCATGCATATAGATGGTGTTTATGATAAAACCAACAATTACAAGGCATTATAATCTAAAGTTCTCAAGGTTTGGCATTATTATCTTCTATCAAAATTATTTTTAAGGCACTAAAAATCAAGTATAAAGTATTGCTTGCTAGACTCGGACTTGCCAAGAAGCTATGTTTCATGATTCTCAACTCAATGAACTATGTATTGGCATACTATAAGAATGAAGAAAATACTTTATTTAGATTTCTCAATAAGGTACAAATGAAACTTATCAAAATTAAGAAATTTACTAATATTATGCAAGAGAAGTCTATAGCCAATTTTCTATAGCATATAAAACAAATAAGATTATTATCTACCTGCTACACAAAATCTTTGATAATCTAGAAAGTTGGCAGATGAATTGACATCAATGCTCTGCCATACAAAATTACTCCAACCATCATGGATGAAACACTTTTATTAGCATTTGGATACAAAGCAATAACTCGGTAAGAAATTAGCTTCCTGACATTCTAGAACAAGAAGAACAATTCATTAACAATTGAGAAAGTCATAAATTGGATACAACAAATCAATAAGATGTTAAGGAAATGCATTCTACATATGCTTGAGGAAAACTAAATACAAGCCTCCGAAAGAATAAGTAAATAGAAGGATAGAGCAGTCAAATTCAAATCATAAGGAAATTAATGTTGGTGAAATAGTTCTCAAGAAAATAAAGGTCAGCATGAAGCACTCCACAACAACAACAATAAGTCTTTATCCCAACAAGTGAGGTCAGCTAAATGAATTATTTTTCTGCATTATGTCCAATTAAGAGTCAAATTATTATTTAAATCTAATTAAAAAATATCATTTCTTCTACTTTCTAACCGGACCTTTTTACGTCTACCCCTACCTTCTTAACATATGTCGGATCTAATACATCTATTGGAAGGTTAACGTTTTATGTGACCAAACCATCTAAGGCGATTCTCTATAATCTTATTTGCAACTAGAGCTACTCCAACCTTCTCATGCATATACTCCTTTCACGAAACATAGGAAAGGCTTGGACCACGGAAGCATAGGAAAAGCCTGGATGACATAATTGTTGGTTCAAAGATAAAATTTTGGTTGCTATATGATCAAAGGTTTTATGATGGCATTGTTGATTCTTTTAATCAAAGTACGAGAATGCATAAAATTTGTATGATGGTGATGTAGAGGTGTTGCTCCTAAAGAAAGAGAAGTTGATGAGGGCATCAGATTTCGACATGTGTACCATCGCCGGAGGCGCCGATCGACGGCCCTGATTCAGAGTCTTTATTTTTGATGTATTATTGTATTCATGTCATTTATATTTTGTCTTTTCCTTTTGTACCCCTATGAGGGAATTAGTGTTTGTTGTTGCCCAAGGGCATTGTAGTCTTTTTTATTTTACGTATGTTGTGGAGCCTACATAAAGGCTAGGTCTTTGTATTTTGCATTATTATTGAATGAATGAAAATTTCCCTTTGCTTTGTTCTCTTTGTGAATGCATGAAGTTCTCTTGGTGAGTGCTTCCCCTTGAGATCTCTTAGTGAGTTCTCTAGTTATCTTTTTTTTGTTTATTTTTTTACTTTGCGTTTCCCAATCTTCTTCCCCCTAGAGAGCTCATCCAATTTCCCCTTGGCCTTGCTCTTGCCGCCGGCCCCTAGGGCTTTCCCCAGCCGCCGGCCACCCCATCCAGCCCACCCGACCACCTCCCGCCGCCCCTCCTCTCTCGGCCAACTCCCCTCCATCATCCCATGTGAATTTGAAATTGAAGATTCAAATTTTGAATTCTTTCCAAATTTGGAATTCCAAATTAGGAAAGTTTGCATGATTGAGTCAATTTCAATTTATTTTAATTTTGGAGTTTTCAAATACTTATCCACGTCATCATCCTAAGTTTAGAAACCCTTCCCCTCTCTCCCCAAATCCCTCTCCCTCATACATGCCGCCGGCCTCAACCCCCCCAATCAAGCCCCAATTGATTTTTGCATTTATTCCCCTTTTGTGATTTGAAATCACAACTTAAATGCAAATAATCCCCCCTCCTATTTTCACCAAAACTGAAAATAATTTCAGTTTTCAAATTCCTCCCTCCTCTCCTTGCCGCCGGCTCACCTATGGGCTTAATTGCAATTGATTTCCAATTAATGCATTAATTGCAGTCATTAGGAGATTCAAATTTGAATAATATTTCCCTCCTAAATTCCTAAAACTGAAATAAAGTTCAATTTTTTTTTTTTTTTTAAACTTCTCTCCTCTCCTCATCCTAATCCCACCGCCGGCCTCCCCTTGCTTCCAACCCGCCGGCCCCTTGCTTCCCCTTGGAGATTCCGTGGTAGCGCCGCTCAATCCCACGTCAATGTTGCATGGAGGAACCAGAATGGAATTACGGGTTTGAATACGACAACCGTGGACGAGTGAATATCCTCCGATCTCCCTTTTTTGACGTTGGGTTTGACTTCGACGACACGGTCGAGGAGTACTTGGACCGGATCCTGCCGGCCTTAGTGTGAATCCATAGACGATCATTTCTCCATCTACACTTGGATCATCGAAGGGCCTCTCTACACGCCACCTCCACGTTCGGCTCCATCCGCTTCTTCCCTACGGATCTACGGCATCGTCGCCCTCGGAGTGGTTTCGTCACTAGCATGTTTCTTCTTCTCCCAACGAACCTAGAGGTAGTTGAATGAGTGTGGCCTCAAGGTGAGACAATCACTTTGTTAACCGCCGGATTCTTGTTGACCATTCATTTACATTACTTTATTGAAGTCGTTATTTTATTGAACTTGTAAACTTTGCTGATTTTTCTTGCCTAAACGTTGTTAACTTCTAAGATTTCCATTGAATCGTCAATTTAGCAAAGCTAGAGGTTGTATTATCACTACTTTATAGAACTTCTATTAATTTCATAAGATTCGATTCCTGGATTCACATCAGAAGTGGGAGTTTATTGAAGGTGATACCACATGGGGTGCAGCAAAAGGGTGAAATCGATGTTGCAGACATTCTTACCAAGAGATTTGATAACTCTACATTTCTTGAACTGATTACCAAGCTAGGAATGATAGATCTATATTCCACAGCTTACGGGGAAGTGTTAAATATCAACCGTACCTTGGCCTTTGATCTCAAGGCCAGCATAGGGATCAGTGGGAGGCTCACCTGGATTACGTTGTTAAATCTCCGTCGTCCCTTAACCCTTGATCCCACAGCTAGCATGAGGATCCGTTGGAGGCTCACCTAGATCACGCCGATCTCCTTCTATATTTGGGTGGCTGATTTAGGAAGGATTATATTAAGGCAATTATGCATGATTTTGTAGTTATTTGTTTCTTTATTAAGATATATTGTATAGATCTATAAATGGGAGTAGTTTTGTATAATAAAATTAATCATTTTCTCTCTCCAATTCTCTGAAATTACATATACAATTTCTGTTCCATTAGGAAGCATTCAGCATGCAATGAGGAAATGACAAATGTATAGTTTGTGACTGCGATAGACGAGGAAGGGGAAGGTTAGTTGTTTTCATCATTTGAATCATCCTAAAAATTTGTAACCAGGTGAAAAAGTCAAGTAATCTGTTTGAAATGGACATACAGTTAAGTTTGTTATCAAATTTAGAAAATTAGCATGAGTCCGTGGGGATGCTCATATGTCAAATCTAATGACATCATTTGTAAATGGAAACGTTTAATGACATGAAATCATCCAAGTAATATGCTACACAACAGCCATAAAAAAATGTGTTCTAAAAAAGTCAGTAAAGTTACATAAACAACAAAACAAAAATCAAACATAAGTTAATATAAATAACAATAACAAAAGAACCATTTTATTCAAAATTTTCAACAGAGATTAAGCAGTAGTTAACTAGCCTTGCTACCAATGAATTCTCCTCCAGCATCCCATGGGCGGGTTTTATAAGCCTTCCCAATGATGCTGCGCTTCTGATTTATTGAACCGTCTACACAATGGTATTCAGGGAAATAATCTAAAAAGGTCTTGGTTCCCAATGAATCAACACCCTCAAATAGAAACTGCCTGATCATTTCCTGTAATTGATGAGAAACAGAAATGGGTGAACAAATATGAATCATGCAGTGGAACAAGTCCTCCGATTTGATAAAACATACTCTTGCCAGATTCTCTCCAATTAATCTTTTCAATAGTGGATGTCCTGGATCCTGTGAATCAGCAAGTGACAATTTTCACTTAAAAACGTTCTCCTCAAGGAAAACACACTTGCAGGAAAAAAAGAATGACAGTAATTTGATACTTTTAAAGAGAAAAAGCGTACCACGTTGGATGAAATCAAGTCCAGATTCATACATATTTTATAAAGAACCATCAGTAACCGATGGAGAACAGATGGGGTTATAAGGAAACATAAAACAACAGAAATGCCATTTCCTTTTTTTTATTTTAAAAGCTTTCTTAAGCAATATTTGTTTGGTTTGATGAAAGAGCAGAGAGACCAAATAAAGCAAAAATACATGAGCATAAATAGACAGTGTGCAACAAAAATGAAGGAAGAAGTCAGTTGGAGAATAGAAGCACTTAAGTAAAAACCTTCTCTGCTCTCCATGCTAAGTATTTATGCTGCGCTTCACAGTTACAAACAGTTTGCATTTCATTCACTGCCTCCATTGCCAGTTCCATTGAAACAAGCCATGCCTGCATAGGATCAGTTATTACCTATTAAAACTAGTATGTCAATAAAAACTTAGGCTAATGAAACAAAAGCATTCTACAAAATAGCATGAGAGTAGATTTCCAGAACACCTTACCTAAATAAACATGCATGTCTAAAAACTTGAACAATATATCAAATTTATTCAATAATCATCACCACCATTGTTAATAAAATACAAAATTGTAACGGACATTAAAATATGCGTGTATTATATGGTTTTAGTTTTAAAATTAAGTTGGAAAATATGAATTCGGTTAAAATATAAATTATTATATTTATTTTATTTAGAATTCATACTTGACATGTCAAAATGTGCATGGAAAGGAGTATAATACATGAATTATAATTTTGAAAGTTAAATTGTTTATTTTTTCTTCCTTCTTGAAAGATAAGATAACAATGGAATTTTTTTTTTAATTATTCATACATAAAAATATTATATAAGTATAACAAACAAATTTATTAATTGAGGTCATCACCACCACTATTGATCTTATCCCAACTATTTGAGGCCGATTTTATGAATCCTCATGTACAATTTATTCTTGTGGATTGTTGCCTAATGATTTAAAACTAATATTTGCATATAATTTTAAACTTCTATTAATGTTACCTCAATCCTAACCCATTTTACTTTTTAATCCACTTCATTGCACATGTACAAAAAACAAAAGTCTATTTTAAACCATCTTATCTTCAATAGATACTATTCCGAACATCTCTTTAATATAATCATCCTTCCAATAAATTTGTTCAACAGCTTTCTCAATTCCAAAGTGTCCTGCAAAATTTCAAATAGACTTTTACTCCAAAATGCAATTAGGTCATGCCAAATCCAAGGATAACCATCACTTGACCAGAGAGACTCTCCCCTAAGCTCTCTAGGAAAGGTTCACTAATCTTTCAATAGCTTATTTGGGTGATTAAGTTAGTATGGAGCAACGGTATCTTCTAGAGGATAGACAAAATTATCATATAAAATGGTGTAGAAGTTACTTTTGCTTACATAATTTAATACATTTGTAACCATAAATGCTAGAAAGTGTACCTTAAAATAATCCTTGAATGTTGCATACAAAACCTCATAGTTCTGCGGGGTTGAATTGATCTTGGACCATATGACGATGGGTGAAAAAAATTTAAGGGACTCGCTTGTGATCTTATCTCCCCAGGGCAAAAGCTGTATGATTATAACTGTTAAAACAACATTTTAACCATCACAATACTCGTAAATGAATACGGCTATAAAATTTGCCACATGTGAATGTGTTAAGAATACTCATAGTTCAAAAAGTACCTCAGCATATTTCTGATAAAGGGGCATCAAACTTCGATAGTATTTCTCTTTGTAATCCCTTTGAAGGGTGGCGTCATATAGAGGATTAAGGTCCCTAGAGATAATGAACGAATATTAAGTTGAAGTCCTTTCTTACAGTTTTATAAAATCACCGCATAAACAATATCTAGCAAATATGTAATGTTGTTAAAACTCTTATCTTCAATGACTAGGTGCAATGAATATTCCTAATACGTGCAAATAAGAGAAGCCGAGATATGAAGATTGTGCATAGTATTCATAAAAAAACTATCAAGAGAAAAATTTTCACTGTCGAAATGCCCAGTTGCAGACCACTAAAAGCACATTTATTATGTAAGCATGGTTTACAATATTCTATATATGTAGATGTTATTGCATCATCATTTACAATACAAGTCCCATGTATTTTCTCCATAGGCCACCCCCTACTAAACCATATAATCTAGAAACCAAATCTCCTCCCACCACCAACAAAGGCCAACTACTCTTATTTCTACTAAAGCTGCCACATAGCATTTCTTCACACCGAATGAATGCTCACTCATCACAAGTTCCTCGCCCTTTTTATTGCAGCAACTGCCTCTAGGGGTGTAGGCGAGCTCAAGTGTTGTTCAGTCAGGCTCATTAAGCAAACAAGCCAAAAAATTTTGTTTGTGATTGACTCATTAACTAATCTAGCCAAATACAATCTATGCAAGAACACAATTCTACATGAAAATCATATATGACAATCATGAATGCCTTTGTTTTGATTAGAATTATGGCACTCAATTAGGTGAAGAAAAAAGAAAAAAAAAACATAATTTAATGATTAAAGCAGTTAGCCTTCATGTAGTTCATCAAAATGTGAACTTAGTTGGATCATGTTTGAACATATAAACGAAAATATAAAAAAGTATATTGATTGCTAACATGAAACTTTATAATTTAAATATCTTCATAAAATTTTGTTGTAGCTTCATAGCAAAAGAAATAGGATAGATCATTAACACCTCAAGTATTTAAATGAAGTATAAGAGGGTCTTGTCTCACAGTATGGACCCAATTTTTTTAAATAGTATGAATGATGCTAATGAGAAGTTAACAAAGAAATTGAATAATGACCTAGATGAAGAGAATAATTTAGTGCATGGTAAAAAAGAGTTGACATGACATGCCATTATAAAAGCTAGCAAAGGCTATGAAAACAACTACAATATTCGAGACATATCTAAAGAAAAGAAAACAAATCTTTATCTAGGTCCATCACACTAGCAAAAAAAATGAAATTGATGAGGTTGACATTAAGTACCATTATGGAAAATTAGAGGTGATATAACACTAACAAAAAAAAAGGAAGGATAAGATCAAGGCTCATCATCAAGCAAAAATATCAAAGGTATAAACAATGATTAGTCCCTCCTCCCTATGTTGATCTCCTTTTTGGCATCAATCTTTGCTTTTGATCACATTTTTACACTTTATTATATTTTAAAATTACATGTGATCGGATCAATACCAATTTGAAGAATATTTTACTGAGTTTATGCATTTGAACCTTTCATGCACAATTCATCTCATACGTAAAATTTTTTCGATCAGTATCTTATATTGCAAAATGGATTGCACCGTTGCATTCGACTCGTTGAGACGAATCAAATGAGTCTATTTGTCTTCGAATCAGACACCGATTAACGTGTGTGGAGGAGAGAAAATATTATGAGCTTTTTTTAATAAATTTAATAATTGCATAAAAATCTAAAATAAATCAACATTAACATATCAAGATATAAGCTTAATTTACAAAATCAATAAATTAACATATACATGTGTATATAATAAATAAATAAAAGTAAAATAACAAACCCTCATTTAAATTAATCTCAATTTAAGCATGAATACAAACCAAATCAATCATGTCCTATCATATCTTTCTAAATCAAGTAAAACTATAATTCAATGATTGAAAAGCATCTAAGGATAGCAGATTTCTTTTGCTTTTCAAGGGCAGCAAGAAAACTCCATGTTAGCCGTCCAATGGAGGGGCCGACATGCCTTTTGCCCCCTTCCTTCCATTTAAAGCATTTGAATAGGACAAAAAGAGTGCTCTCTCTCATGAATGGCCCTCTCTCTCTAAAGGAATCGGGGGCTCTCCCTCTCAAAAAATGAAAAAAGGGCTCTCCCTCACATGAAAAAGAAAAGGCTCCTTTCTCCCTTTCGTGTGTCTCTAATGGACAGCAACACCTGAAGCAAAAGAAAGAGAGGTTGAGATAACTGTTTTGGTTGGACTCCCAAGAGGAAAAACAGGATGAGAGCTACATAAGCAAGAAAAAAAAGGGAGGATTCAATCAAAGCCAGGCTAGTGCGATCCATCTAGCCGAGCAAGTCAAGCAAGTGGGGAGGGAGCACGAGCAGGAGAGATTGGAGGGGTGGTTCGTGCGATGAAGAGATGAGCGAACGGGTAAAGTTTCAAGCATATTCAAGAAAACGGAGGTGGGGCTAAGCTTGTTCCTTATCTAAAAATTAAGAAACAAATGTCGTAAGCATTTCTTTTGTTCAAGTCGAATGGCTGCACTTCATTTTATTCCTATCTCATGTAATTGCAATTCTCATTTCTTGCCTCTTTCTTTAAGTATAAAGATGAAACTGAAATTATCATCTCATCCCTTCTTTCTTTGAAAGATTAAAAATTGCAATACATTTATTGTTTCTCTAAAAAGAAGTTTAATGGGTAGTGATTACTTGTGCTAGAATTTATTTACGTAAATACAATGATTCTTCTATTTTAATCAAAGTTTCCTTATTAACCTCATTAGCTTGAATCTAGGGAAATATTTGGAAATATACTATGATTTTGTTTAAATATTAAGGTTTAAAAAGCCCGATAGAGTTTTCTTCTTTACTTTGCTTTCACAAAATCTAAAGAGGTATGAGAGCTATTTCCATTTAAGATTTTTTTTTTTTTTTAACATGAGAAGTTATGGGCTTCCTTTTCTCGAAGTATTTTCGATCATCATTTATAAATAGCTTGATTCTTTGCCTATTTCGTGGTATTGGTAAAGTGTCATGATAATTGTTCTTGACCTTGCTATGGTTTTAATGTGTAAAAGTGCTAACCTATGTACTTGTTCTATGAGTAATCTAATGAGTAAAATATTGGTAACTTGAGATATATGTTTCCTTATTGTGGATTCCCGGAATTGGGCTATATGTTAACTTGCTCCTATCAAGTTCATTGCAATAAGACATAGACAAATTCTTTGTCTTATCATCTTCTTGATAAAAAAAAAATTTGATGATTTTTGGTGGAGAAGGTCTATCACTTTCTTGTTGTAAAGAGCCTATAGGAAGTTCATTATTCTTCATTTATTGTGAGACTTTTTATATAATCTTCTTTAAAATAAACATGAGGATTTTTTATTTCTTATTTCAGAAGTTGGATTGGGGATTTCTGAGTGTGTTGTTTCTTCTCCTCTTCCCCTCTTATTCTGCTTTTACAAAATATGAGAAGAGCAAGGGTTGTTCATTTTTTCTTTTAGAATCAAGAAGAGTAATATCTCTCCAATATTACATGTAAATTGTTTTGA
Source organism: Dendrobium nobile (assembly GCA_022539455.1). Taxonomy (NCBI): domain Eukaryota; kingdom Viridiplantae; phylum Streptophyta; class Magnoliopsida; order Asparagales; family Orchidaceae; genus Dendrobium; species Dendrobium nobile. Next base: position 71,151,887 of record CM039723.1, read on the forward strand.
GTTGTTGTTTCCTTTATGTTATTGGTGAGGGATACCTCTGTGTACTCTTGTTCTTATTCAATATATGAAATGCTCGGTTATATATATGTCATATGATTAGTTTAATGAATAAATTAATGAAGATTTGAGGTTGCATTTTAGTGTAATAAGTATATTATTCCATTGGAAAATAAATGGCGTTAGACCGCATAATTTAATTTGTCAAATGATGGATTTAAAACATAATGAATTTTAATTAAAAGTTCTTCTATCAATTTCATTGTTAATGAAATTTGAAGATGATTCTTGCCCCATTAACTTCTTATAATTACAAGAATTTAATAAAACATATTTCAACATTTTAATTGAGGGATTTATGATTTCTTTTTCGTAAAGAGCCCTCTCTTTACAACATATTTATTTAAAGCAAGAATGAGTGGCAGCTTGTGTAAAGTATTCATATGCTTTCATCATCATATGATTTGCAACTAATTAGAGAAGTTCATATGTAAAATGTATCAATTTATGAAAACATTTGAGGATAAATGCATCACATGAGATAGGAAGAAAAAGAAGTGCAGCCATTCGATTTGAACAAAAGAAATACTTAAAACCTTTGCTTCTTGATTCTCAGATAAGGAACAGGCTCAACCTCACCTCCATTTGCTTGAATCTACTCGAAGCTTCACCCATTCGCTCCTCTCTTGGTCGCAAGAACCACATCTCCAATCTGTCTCCTGCCCGTGCTCCGTCTCCACTCGCGCGTCTTGCTCAGCCAGATGGAGCGCACAAGCCTTTCTTATTGTGAATCCTACCTTCTTTTTCTTGCTTTTTGAAGAACTCTTTCTCTCTCATGTTTTTTTCTCTTGGGAGCTCAACCAAAACATCCATCTTCGAGAACTATTGTTCACTAGAGACACATGAAAGGAAGAGAGGAGCCTCTTCTTCTTCTTCGCATGAGAGCCCCTTTTCTTTCAATTTTTTGTTTTTTTTTATAGGGAGAGCCCCTGGTTCTCGTAGAGAGATAGGGTCATTCATGAGAGAGAGAGAAAGCACCCTTTTTGTCTAATTAAAATACTTCAAATGGATGGAAGGGGGCAAAAGATGATCGAGCCCCTCCATTGGCATGGGAGCACTCTTTTTGTCTTATGAAAAAGCCTCTAATATTCTCTCTCCTCATCACACATCAAACAAGGTCCGATTCGAGAATGAATACACTCATTTGATCTGTCTCGACGAGTCGGACGCAATGTTGCAATCCATTTTGCAAGACAAAATCCCGATCGAAAAACTTTACGCACCAGACGAATGTGCATGAAATGTTCAAATGTATAAATTCAAGTAAAATATTCATCAAATCGGCACCGATCTGATCACATCTAATTTTAAAATATAATAAAGAGTAAAAATGTGATAAAATAAAAGATCGATGCGAAAAAGGATGTCAACACCCTTCATATTAATTTTTTATGGTTTTCAAAAGCCCAAATATCTATCCCACATCACATACCACCCCCTCCCCTCCCCTCGAAGATTACATAAAGATTGAAAATTTGAAACTGCTCCGCCCCTTAAAAATGGCTTGGCTGAATTTTTACTTATTATAGAATGTTTTAATTTTAATTCTTTTAGGGGCTATTTAGTAGCTTGCATTTAGGGTGTAAAGTAATATAAATGCAGAGGTTTTAGAAATTTGTTGTTTGATTTAAAGCAAACTAAAATGTAGAGTGTGAAAGGAGTGCATTCTACATACCCCAGGAAGTGCATTTTGAGTGTATTTAGAATTCCTCTAATTTGGGCGATTTACAAATACATTGTAAGCACACAACCATTGCTAACGTTGTCGGCCGCCACGACAGGCCACCACCGCCGTCCCCACCGCCGGCCGCCAGCGGTCACCACCAACTGCCGCCATCACTACCGGCCACAACCCCCGACCACCTACTTCCAGACACCACCGCCAAACGTCGTCCACCACCATCAACCATAGTCCTTGGCCACCTCACATCGACAATCACCACCGTCGCCGCCACCTTCCTCGATAGCCTCCCACCACCCCCCGCTGGCAGCCACCATCGACCTCCTGCCACTAGTACAGGCCACCGGCAACTAGTCACCGCTGGCCGCCGCCACCATCAATGGTAACACTGCAGGCCACCACTGCCAACTGCCAAGCACCCAACCACAACCTTCTTACAATTTACATTGCATTCACTTAATTTCATATCAAACAAAAAAATAAAATAAAATCATGCAAAGTGTTCCTTTTACACTGCATTATTTTTTCAAGCAACCAAACATCCCCTTAGTTTATGTACCTTTGTTTATTGTCTAGATGTATCACCAACTCACGTGATTGATTGTAATTGGCTCCAGATGTTTTTTTTTTCAAATCAGGTATAAGTGGGCCAAAGCTAGAGGAAACACTATATATACCCCATGCTTTGTACTCTTGAACTATTATTAAATAATATTAAATTTTGATTGTGCAAAAATTATGTAAAGCTTGGTGATTGTTGTACATCTTGATGAAATTTGGTGTTTGATTCTATATTGGATTTTAATGAGTCCTTACTTATCATAACAACCTTTCTTCCACCCATCTTCTCTCCACTTAAACTACTGCTCTCCTACAAGTTAGTTTGAGTCATCCTCACTAACCCTACAATTCAATAACCTTAGGACCCCTATAGTGGGTTTAAATAAGGCTCTTGTCTTTATTATTTTTTGTTCCATTGGATGTTGCTTAATTTGGTTCTTTAAGGTTGTTTTTTTGCAGGTTATTGTTTTTTTTTTTTTTATGCAGGTTAATTGCATTGTTGATTGGAAGATGGTTGCTTTGGATGTGCAAGGATGGATGTTTTTTGCTAGTGCTGATTTGTCTTTTTTATTTGCTTGTTATAATTGTATCTTAGATAGGGACTCATTGCTCATTAGGTTTATTTTTGTTTTATATTGTAGCTCTTATGAGCATTTAGTGAGCTATTTGTCCCTTTTAAGGACTTTTGTAACAAATTTTTATATTAACGCGTAAACCCCTATAGTGGGATGTAACAAAAAAAAAATCTTAGGACCCCACAACTCCGCAGGGATCTAAAACCTCCTTCCCCTCGAGAAACTCAAGTCAAACATCCATTTAAAAAAAAACAATTCATGTTGTATATCCATTGTGACCAATCAAGTCAACAATTTAATAATTCTCTGACTACTTCAAATACCCTAAAAACATTGAAATTAGTTCATTGACATCCAAAACATCAGCTCTGGAATTCCCCCGCTCATCTTCTCTAAATAAAATTTAACCTTACATAGTTAAAAATCCACTACTCCAAATCAGTCTAGACAAACTAATCATCATTTTTCCCTTCCCTAGATAAGCACCTTACCACCGCCCAAGGATCAACAATCAAGTTGTTACCTTCACCACCAAGAGCCCATTAACCCTATATCGAGCAATATCCATGAAAGTAACTAATAAATAAAATAGATCAAAGAAATGAAAATGAATATTTATCTAGGCCTATTTCGAAATAATCATAAACATAAGAAGCTTGATGAATCAGATAATACTTTGAGAGAAGATAATGATAAAAAGGGCAAGGTTATTTTGGTTTGTGAAGAAAATAATTCTTAGACTGACTCATCTAAATTTGGGTAAAAATGAAACTTGTGAACAAGTTAGTTCTTATGTTTTAAGCTTAAGCTCTAAAGTTGAACATTTTGTCAAAATATTATGCATATAGCTACATCATGATAATTTTATTTGCAAATGTTACTGTTTTCATAGCCATGAAAGTATATTTCTCAATCTAATTATAATGCAGTAACCTTTATGTACAGAAAGCAATTTAGTTACTGTTTTCATAACCCGATTGTATCCTTTCTTTTAGTTGTCTTGAGTTGTAGCACCAGGGGCATTTGCGTCATTGTACTTTTTTGTTTCCTTAGACCTATATACTATAGCCTCCTCTATTGTATCAGATAATGTTGATGAATACAATTTTCTTATTGTTGATCTCTTTGTGAGTTCTTGAGAAGGTGGTACTTGAGGTTTGTAGCTCTCTAACCTTTCCCTTTCCCCTACACCCATCTTCTTCTTCCCCTACCTAACCGAAGCCTCACCACCCTCTCAATCCCCCACCGCCACAATAGCTCCACCGCCGGCCTCCCTTGGCCGGCCCAGCCACCGGCAGCCCTCCCAGTTCCCACGGCTGGATGCCAGCCCGCCGGTTCCAACCCGCCGCCCCTTGGCCTCCCACCTTGTCGCCGGCTCTCCCCTGACCCAACCCCTTTGAATTTCAAATTCCCCTAGATTAAATTACTTTCCTAATTAGCCTTTCTCTATTTAGGAAAGTCATTTAAGGAAATTTAAATCTATTTTGAAATTCAAACCTTTTCCCTCTCATTATAAACCAAATTAGGAAGTTATTTTAAATTTAATCAAATCTTAAATTAAAGTCAAATTTTTTAGAATTTAATTAATATCCTTTGGGCCCCACTTACTTAATTCCCTCCCTCCCTCCCTCCCTCCCTCCCTCCCTCCCTCTCTCTCTCTCTTTCTCTCTCTCTCTCTCTCTCTCTCTCTCTCTCTCTCTCTCTCTCTCTCTCTCTCTCTCTCTCTCTCTCTCTCTCTCTCTCTCTCTCTCTCTCTCTCCCTCCCTCCCCCTCTCTCCCCCTCTCTCCCTCTCCCTCTCTCCCTCTCTCTCTCCCTCTCTCTCATTAATACACCATTAATCCCCCTTCCCTCTTAGCCTAATTTCAAATTTGAAATTTATCCCTTCTTTTATTGGAAACCTGAAATTAAATTTAGGTTTATTCCCTCCCTCTACTTAGCCCACCCGCTCCTAGTCTCCCTCACCCGAGCCCCAACCCCTCCACCCTCACGGCCCACCTCCTCCCTCTCCCTCTAGCTCACAGCCAAGCCCATCCCCCCCCCAAACCGCCACTTCCACCTCTGCTCTCTCTTCTCTCCATTAGTGCTCCTTCATCTCCCGACAAGAATGCATGGCGGATCCAGAAGTTGATCACAGTTTTGCTTACAACGCCCAAGGTGAGATCGACATCCTACTCTTGCCCTTCTACGAACCGGATTAGGAGTACAACGGCACAGTAGAACGCAACGTCAACCAGATCGTGTATTGTCTCGCTGAGACCATCGAGCTTCAACGCCCAAGAACCCCGTGGCTCCTCATCGAACACTCGTTGCCTCCTCCAACTCCGGCTACCTTCCCAACAATCATGCTCCTCGGCTCGTCCATCCTAGTGGCCATCTCACTTCTAGTGTGGAAGATTTTTCACTCTTAAGCCTAAAACCATAGAGAGAGAGTAAATCCTCAAGGTGAACATCTCAATATTAAATTTTGGATTTGTGTTATAAGCTATTACATTATGTTTGCCTTTGTATTTGATTGAGAGTGTCTTGGTCAATCTTCATGTATTTCTTTGCCTAAGCAAGTGGAAAACTGCGAATTTTAACAACTTACTTTGATTTGATGCATAACTTTATGACGGTTAACTTCTAATAAATTTTCTTGTTAATCTCTTGTAACTCCATACATGTATCACATCATATTTGGTATCAGAGCATGGCTAGCATAGGCTATGCATGCTAGAAGTCATCCTAGAGAACTTTTGCTTCAATTTTAAGTGTCGTTGCATGCTCATTATCACGTAGAAAATTTTAAAACCCTTATTAGTCTTGCTGTCCAGAAAATTCCTTCACCAATTATTGGCCTTTAGGTGAGTCTAAGCAAGTGTTTAGGTGCTGTCCACACCCTAGAAACCATCCAAAACACTTAGACAACTTAGGTCCTTGCTTTAGTTTGTTGTCTTGATCATTTCATCATCATTTAGAGGCATTAGGGGCATATTATCTTAGTGTCTAGGTGTTGTCCACTACCCCGATACCACCCCTAGCGTCCCCTAGCATCTACCCATGGATCCGGAACATATTCAAGTGACTCTAGACCTCATATTGGGTCAACTTGGGACAGTTACTCAGCAAATTAGGAACACCCAAACTAACTTAGCGGACTTTAGACGCCAAATGGGTGATTGACTAGATAACATTGAACGATTAGGACACCCCGCAATTTAAACCCCTTCTAGACCGCACTCCCCCTACGGTGAGGAAGCCCGGACTGGTTATGGACCGCCGCGGAATCACTATCGTCATAACCTTAGACCCAATCAGGACCCCGTAGGAAATGAACCCACTTGGAGAGATAACGACGCTCAGCTACTAAAGAACATCCGAATAGACGCCCCTTCCTACGATGGCACCCTCGACCCCCAAAACTTCTTAGATTGGCTCAAAGGGATTGATAGTTATTTCAAATGGTATAGCATTTCGGAAGCTAGGAAAGTTAGGTTCGCCGAAATGAAACTTACTAATCGCGCCAACCAATACTGGACAAACTTGGAAAACATGTGCAAAGCTCGAGGTTAACACCTCATCACCGACTGGCAAGCTATGAAGCAAAAACTCAGAAGAAAATATCTTCCTCCTTCATACTAACCCAAGCTCTTAGACAAATGGAATAGATTGACCAGGGAAGCAAGCCCGTAAAAGATTACATCTCCGCCTTCGACGATTTCATGATCAGTTGCAATGGCGAAGAGTCCAATACCCCTACTCAACTCCTATCCATATTTAGAGCTGGCCTTAGGGAAGATCTCTAAAACGAGCTTTTTGTGAGAGTTGATATCTTAGAAGCAGCCTGCAGTTTAGTGCTTGACCTCGAAGAGTCTAGGACCCATTCCCACACCAAGCAGTTTGACCCCTGCCCAACCCCTTATAGAGCTTCCTTCGGTCAACCCCAAAACCTACCCACAGGCTTTATAGTTAACCGACCAACTGCTAGCCCAGCTCCTCCTCGCCCTGATTTTAAAGGTAAGACCCCCGAGCGTGACACTCTCAAAGACTCTTCTGGAACCAAGTATTATAGGTGTCATGGGTATGGGCACATTGCCTCGCAATGTTTTAGTCCCTATAAGGTCACCATAATTGAAGAAGTTGATGAAGACGAGTAGGAGCCCGAGATTGATTTAGTTCATCATGTTGATGAGGAAGAAGACTCCTTCAATGAAGATAACCCTGTTGATCTACAAGTCGTTAAATGTGCGTTTTCCCAACCTAAGCCGAGTGATGATTGGTGTAGCACTTCAATTTTTCATACCTTCATCAAGATTGGAGATAAAAGCTAGAAGATCATTATCGACAGTGGAAGCTGCATCAACATTGTCTCCTCCGCTATGGTTTTCAAATGTAACTTAAGGACGACACCCCATCCAAATCCTTATAAGGTTGCCTGGATTAACTCAACTTCCATGGAGATAAAAGACAGAAGCCTTATTCCCCTCGAGTTTGTAGGATATCAAGAGAAGATTTGGTGTGACGTGTTGACAATGGACATGGGGCAAATTATCCTTGGTCGCCCTTGGTTATTTGACAACGACGTCCACATTTATGGGAGGATAAACACCTGCGTGTTTGAGCATAACAGCAAGAAGATCAAACTAATTCCCTCCCAGCCTAAACCCAACAAGACTGATGTTAAACCTGTCCCCGTTAAGCTTAGTAAAGGTTTAAACTTATTAACTGCCAAGGAAGTTGATGTTGAATTGAGTAAAGGAGCCCCTTTGTATGCCCTAGTGGCACGAGAAGCCAACCCAGAGCTGGGAGAACCCATTCCTGAAGAAGTCCAACCCCTCCTTGACACTTTTGCTGATATTTTTCCAGTGGACCTCCCTAACCATCTACCTCCTTTGCGTGACATCCAACACGCTATAGACTTGTACCCGGAGCATCTTTACCCAACCTTCCCCACTATAGAATGAACCCGGAAGAGTACGCCAAATTAAAAGAACAAGTTTATGAGTTACTCCAGAAGGGATTCATCAAAGAGAGCCTAAGTCCTTGTGTTGTTCTTGCACTCTTAACTCCCAAGAAGGATGGCTCTTGAAGGATGTGTGTTGATAGCCGCACTATCAACAAGATTACTGTGAAGTATAGTTTCCACATTCCCCGCCTGGGTGACATGTTGGACATGATGACAGGAGCAACCCTTTTCTCGAAAATAGATTTAAAGAGTGGATATCATTAGATTAGGATCCGACCTGGGGACGAATGGAAGACGGCATTTAAAGCTAAAGACGGACTACATGAATGGATGGTTATGCCGTTTGGTCTCAGCAACACCCCTAGCACTTTTATGAGAGTTATGACCCAAATCCTTAGTCCATTTCTTGGAAAGTTTGTCGTTGTCTACTTTGACGATATCCTAATCTACATTAATTCGGTGGATCAACATCTAAATCATTTAAGCCAAGTTTGTGATGTTTTGAGGAAAGAACAACTCTAAGCAAATCCCAAGAAATGTATGTTCCTCACAACTAGCGTCACCTTTCTAGGGTTTATAATATCATCGCAAGGAATTTCAATCAACCTAGAGAAGGTACGAGCAATCAATGAGTGGCCTGAACCTAAGACTATTAGAGATATTCGGAGTTTCCATGGATTGGCCACATTCTATAGGAGGTTTACTAGGAACTTTAGCACGATAGTGACAGCCATAATGGACTACCTCAAGAAAGGAGATTTTCAATGGACTGTGTCTACCTCTAAGGCTTTCGAGGAGATAAAGAGTAGAATGGTAGAAGCTCCAGTTATGCGTTTACCCGATTTTTCAAAAGTTTTTGAAGTAACTTGCAACGCATCTGGGATCGGTATAGGAGTTTTATCACAAGAGGGACATCCCATCGCGTATTTTAGTGAGAAGTTGAATGACATCCGACAACGGTACTCTACCTATGATAAGGAGTTTTATGTTATCATTCAATCCCTTAGGTATTGGAGACACTACTTACTACCCCAAGAGTTTGTCATCTTCTCTGACCACGAAGCCCTGTGTTACATAAATTCGCAAAAGAAACGCAATGCACGACATGGTCGTTGGGTTGAATTTCTTCAAGAATACACCTACGCCATCCGACACAAAGCCGGAACTAAAAAAAAGCGGCTGACGCCCTAAGTCGTCGGATGTTGATAACCCAAGAAATGAGAACTGAAGTGATTGGATTCGAGCGTCTTAAAGAGGACTATATAAACTGCCTTGATTTTAGTTAGACTTATTCCCTTTTAACTTGCAGACGTGAGCATACAATCAAAGATTTCTTAGTAGAAGATGGGTACCTATTTAAGGCTCAAAAGCTCTGTATTCCCCAACCGTCTCTTCGTGAATACATTGTCTGGGAATTACATGCAGGAGGTTTAGCTGGCCACTTTGGACAATCCAAGACTATTGCCGCATTAGAAAATCGATTCTATTGGCCCAGCTTTAGCGTGACGTTAGTAAACTTTAAGGAGATGTCATACTTGCTAGCTAGCCAAACAACGCAAGCAAAATACGGGACTCTACTCTCCACTCCCGTACCCAATTGCCCTTAGCAATATGTAAGTATAGATTTCGTCCTTGGTTTGGCCAAGGCTGTTAGGAAGCACGATTCCTTCTGTGTGGTCGTTGACCAGTTCTCAAAAATGGTCCATTTCCTCCCATGTTCTAAAACGTTTGATGCCTCGCGGATCGCTAAGCTATATTTTGACGAAATAGTTAGACTTCATGGCCTACCGAAAATCATCGTTTCCAATAGAGATGTTAAGTTTACAAGTTACTTTTGGAAGACTGTGTGGCACAAGATGGGAACGAAACTTCAGTGTTCTACGGCCTTCCACCCCCAAACTGATGGTCAAACCGAGGTTGTTAACAGGAACTTAGGAACCCTCTTAAGGACTTTGGTAGGTGAAAACATTAGGGATTGGAACTCTAAGCTTCCTATCACGTAATTTGCTTATAACAACTCTATCAATCAAACCACTGGTCTAAGTCCTACTGAGATTGTGTATGGATACCAACCTAAACAACCCATTGATCTAGTTCCCATGAGTCCTAGGGGTAGAACATCAGAGTAAGCATATGCATTTGCATCCCATCTCCAGGAGTTACATACATAGATTAAAAAAAAATTGAACAAAGTAACACCAATTATAAACTTATTACTGATAAGAAAAGAAGGTTTAAGGAATTCAAAATTGGAGACTTTGTGATGGTACGGATCCGCTCGGAGCGTTTTCCTCCTGGCTCCGTAAAGAAGTTGCATGCAAAAAGTGTCGGACCTTTTAAGATAATTTCAAAGGTTAACAGTAATGCTTATGTGCTGGACCTCCCAAGAGGTTTTAACATAAATCCAAACTTTAATATAGAAGATCTATTAGCCTTCTAGGGTCCTGAATTTAACCCCAAAAATCTACTCTATGATGAGCCTTGTGTGACCGCACTTGGTCAGATTCCTAGCCTTCCTCCACTTCCCAATTTGCTTCACTTACCCAATGCGGAGAAGATCAAAGCAATCCTAGATGATGAGATTATTTCCACAAAGGAAGGGGGGCGCCGAAGGTACCTAGTTCATTGGAAAGGAACATCGAAAACAAAGACACATGGATTGATCGAGAGGAGCTACAGAGTTTGGACCCGGATCTCCTAGAGCTGTACGAGAGCTCTACAGACACTTACTTGACGGGGTCGAGGTTTCTCCCACCTAGGGAGAATGATGAGGACATCGACAGACGTTGTCGACGAGTATATCAGCACAGGAGGCGCAGATCGATGGTCACGATCCATAGCATTTATTTTGATACTTAATTTCATTTTGATGTTATGTATTAATTGTTAGTCCCAATTGTACCATTTCTTTTAGTTGTCTTGCGTTATAGCCCCAGAGGCATTTGCGTCATTGTACTTTTTTGTTTCCTTAGGCCTATATATTATGGCCTCCTCTATTGTATCGGATAATGTTGATGAATGAAATTTTCTTATTGTTGATCTCTTTGTGAGTTCGTGAGATTCCCAAGATCTTTTTGTGAGTTCTTGAGGAGGTGATAGTTGAGGTTTGTAGCTCTCTAAATTTTTCCTTTCCCTTACACCCATCCTCTTCTTCACCTACATAACCGAAGCCTCACCACCCTCTCAATCCCCCACCGCCACAATAGCTCCACCGCCGACCTCCCTTGGCTGGCCCAGCCACCGGCGGCCCTCCCAGCTCCCATGGCCAGCTGCCAGCCCGCCGGTTCCAACCTGCAACCCCTTGGCCTCGCACCTTGCCGCTGGCTCTCCCTTGACCCAACCCCTTTGAATTTCAAATTCCCCTAGATTAAATTACTTTCCTAATTAGCCTTTCTCTATTTAGGAAAGTCATTTAAGGGAATTTAAATCTATTTTAAAATTCAAATCTTTTCCCTCTCATTATAAACCAAATTAGGAAGTTATTTAAAATTTAATCAAATCTGAAATTAAATCAGATTTGATTAGAATTTAATTAATATCCTTTGGGCCTCACTTACTTAATTCCCAAGCCCCTCTCTCCTCACTATATGGCCGGCCACCCCACCCTCTCTCTCTCCTATTAATACACCATTAATCCCCCTTCCCTCCCAGCCTAATTTCAATTTTAAAATTCTAAATTTGAAATTAATCCCTTCTTTTATTGGAAATCTGAAATTAAATTCAAGTTTATTCCCTCCCCTACCTAGCCCACCTGCTCCTAGTCTCCCTCACCCGAGCCCCAACCCCTCCACCCTCACGGCCAACCTCCTCCCTCTCCCTCTAGCTCACGACCAAGCCTATCCCCCTCCCAAACCACCACTTCCACCTCTCCTCTCCCTCTTCTCTCCATTGGTGCTCCTTCATCTCCCGACAAGAATGCATGGCGGATCCAGAAGTTGATCATGGCTTTGCTTAAAACGCCCAAGGTGAGATCAACGATTAAAAAGGCGGAAGAGGCGTACGCACTGAGACTCGACTTAAGGCGAGGCGAAGCATTTGCGCGTTGAGGCTTACGCCTCGTTGGATTCGGCGGAGCGTGCGCTTATTTCGCACGGGGCGTAGGCTTCGGTTCGTAACGCCTCGAAGCGAAACGAGGCACCGCTTCGATTTGTAAGTATATAGACCGAGCGGTGAGAGTCGTATAAGAGTCGAGTATTAGAGTAACATACCTGCTTCTGCTTCGGGTGAGAACTGAAAGGCGAACTCCGCCAACTTGGACGACCACAGTTCGGTCGAGTTCGAAGTTCGAACATAGCTGGAGGCGATCGAAGGTAACGATTTATTTCTTCTTCTTCTCTTGCTTCCCATAATCTTCCCGTCATTTGCTTCATGTCTCGCTTCTTCTTCTCCAGCTTCTTGTAATCGAAGGTTCTTTTTTCACGGCTAGGTAACGATCTTTCTTCCCGTTATTTGCTTCATGTCTCGCTTCATCAGATTGTACATGCTCGGTACCGCTCAGTACATGCTCAGTACCGCTGAGTACATGCTCGGTACCGAGCCGGTACACGCTCGGTACCGAGCCGGTACACGCTCGGTACCGAGCCGGTACACGCTCGGTACCGAGCCGGTACACGCTCGGTACCGAGCCGGTACACGCTCGGTACCGAGCCGGTACACGCTCGGTACCGAGCCGGTACACGCTCGGTACCGAGCCGGTACACGCTCGGTACCGAGCCGGTACACGCTCGGTACCGAGCCGGTACACGCTCGGTACCGAGCCGGTACACGCTCGGTACCGAGCCGGTACACGCTCGGTACCGAGCCGGTACACGCTCGGTACCGAGCCGGTACACGCTCGGTACCGAGCCGGTACACGCTCGGTACCGAGCCGGTACACGCTCGGTACCGAGCCGGTACACGCTCGGTACCGAGCCGGTACACGCTCGGTACCGAGCCGGTACACGCTCGGTACCGAGCCGGTACACGCTCGGTACCGAGCCGGTACACGCTCGGTACCGAGCCGGTACACGCTCGGTACCGAGCGGTACATGCTCGGTACACGCTCGATACTGAGCGGTACATGCTCGATACGCTCGATATTGAGCATATATAACAAACAGAATTTAAAAATTACATTATTGTTTGAAATGTTGGATGAAGTTGTGGAGGAAGTGGGAGATGCCTTAGTAGTACAAGTTGTTACTGATAATGCAAGTGCATACAAAGCTGCAGGAAGAATGTTAATGGAGAAGAGGCCTCACCTTTACTGGACTCCTTGTGCTGCTCATTGTATTGACTTGATGCTTGAGAGGTTGGGACAGTTGCCTCAACATAAATCAACCATATTAAAGGCCAAATTCGTTAGTAAGTTTATATACAATCATTCTTGAGTACTCAGCTTGATGAGAAAATTCACTGACAAGGAAATTATTAGACCTGCTGTTACAAGATTTGCTACTGCATATTTAACATTGCAGAGATTCAAGGAGTTAAGACAACCTTTGGAAGCAATGTTTGCTTCTGAAGAGTGGGATAAAAGTTCATGGGCCAAAAAACAAGAAGGAAAACAAGTTAAAAAATTGTTATGAAAGACGATTCATTTTGGCGCAGTACAAATTATGCTTTTAAGACAATATGACCATTAGTAAAGGTGCTTAGAATGGTTGATAGTGAGAGGGCCCCGGCTATGGGATTTATTTATGAAGCAATGAATAGGGCTAAAGAAGACATTGCAAAAGAATTGGGAGGTCAAGAAAGTGCCTACAAAGAAATATGGTATATTATAGATGAAAAGTGGGATCGACAATTACACCAACACTTACATGCTGTTGCATACTATTTAAATCCTCAATTTCATTATGATAAGTATTTCCATGTTGACAAAGAGGTGAAAACTGGTTTGTATGCATGTATGGACAGACTCATTTCTGAAGAAGACTACCTCAAAGTGAATGATCAACTTGAGAATTTTCATTTGAAGAAGGGAATGTTTGGATTTAGAGCAGCACAAGCATGCTACAAAACACAATCTCCTGGTATATTTGTAGTTTGTGTATTTATAATTTTAATGTTAATATTTATGTTTAAGTCTTCAACTTCAACCAATATACACAAAATACTATGTTTGACTTCATGTAGAACGTTGGTGGGCTCAGTTTGGAGATGATGTTCCTGAATTGAAAGCTTTTGCAGTTAAAGTTCTTAGCCTAACGTGTTCGCATTCTGCATGTGAGCGTAATTGGAGTATCTTCAATCAAATTTATACAAAGAGAAGAAATCGATTGGCAGCAGATCGAATGAACAAACTAGTTTATGTTATGTTTAACAAAAAACTGAAAGATAGACATCTCAAATTGCAAAATCAAGGAAATATTGAGAATGAAATTGACACTTTACTTGTTGATGAGTTACAATCTGATGATGAATGGGTTACTCCTAAGAATGCTGATGTATATGAAGTTGAAGCAGAAGAAGAAAATCATGTCAATGAAGAAGAAAATGAAGCAACTACCCAAATATATAAAAGAAAGAAATAAAGTGAGATTGGAGTTTCAAAAAAATTTAAAGGTATTCTTAAATATAATGAATTATTTTGTATGTTATTATTGTTTCATTTTAAAGCTAATGAAATATTAACTGATATAAGAGATAAAGGAAAAAATATTATAGATGAAGAAGAGTTGGAGGATGACTTTGACATTAATTATGAAAATTCTTCTGAAGACAATCAAAGTGATGATGAGCCTGCTTTGGGTCTTGATCCTAAGGGGATGTTTTATTTTTAAGTGAGTTTATTTTAAATCTTGTATTCCAGTAATATTATCTTAAAACAAATCTTCAAATTCATAGTTGACATAATATTTTGTTATTTTTTGTCATTATTTAAAATTTTAAATTAATTTATTTTAATCATTTTGAGGCTTACGCCCTCGCTTAGAAAAAACGCCTCAATTCCCGATTTCGCCTTTTAAAACCTTGGGTGAGATTGACATCCTGCTCTCGCCCTTTTACGAACCGGATTGGGAGTACGACGGCACAGTAGAACGTTACGTCAACCGCATCGTGTATTGTCTCGCCGAGACAATCGAGCTTCAACGACCAAGAACCCCATGGCTCCTCATCGGATACTCCTTGCCTCCTCCAACTCCGGCTACCTTCCCAACAACCAAGCTCCTCGGCTCGTCCTTCCTAGTGGCCATCTCACTTCTAGTGTGGAAGATCTTCCACCGCTAAGCCTAGAACCGTAGAGAGAGAGTAATCCTCAAGGTGAACATCTCAATATTAAATTTTGGATTTGTGTTAAAAGCTATTACATTACGTTCTCCTTTGTATTTGATTGAGAGTGTCTTGGTCAATCTTCATGTATTTCTTTGCCTCAGCAAGTGGAAGACTGCGAATTTTAACAACTTACTTTGATTTGATGCATAACTTTAGGATGGTTAACTTTTAATAAATTCTCTTGTTAATCTCTTGTAACTCCATGCATGTATCACATCACACATGCTAAACCATGTGTTATGCATTATGGCTTTAGGAGACTTGCATTATAATACAATATCTTCCAATGATAAGTATGGTTTATAGATTCAAGCATTTGTAAGGATTTACAAGGCATATTTTGCATTATTTCATTCAATACTTTTCTAAATAATGAGGTATAAGATTACAATTCAACAAATCTAGTTGAGCCAGCACTTCTTTTATAATTACAGATGTAGTATTGCTATTATCTTTTTTTTTTCAGTCCTTTATGCTTGCTTCTTATTTACTCTCCCTCAATAAATAATGACTACAAAAGAGTTGAAAAAACACTTGCATACATTTACACAAGCATTTTTGCAGAAAAGTGGCTAGAAAAGTTCAGGTTATTCATTCTTTCAATGAGTTTTTATAAAAAAAGTTACATAGAAGAAAAAAGAAAATAAATACTTACAATAACATACTCAAAAATAAATGATCCCAACAGCTATATACCAGCCATTTGATCCATTTAGGGGTTGCTAATTGATGCCAACAATCAATCTATGTGCTCTTTATCTTGCATATGAATCCATGAAAGAGGTATTTCTTTGTAAGTAATAAACCCATAGCCTCTAATTTTCTAATATGCCACTCCCACCAAGCCCCTTAATCCGGAAGCTCTTCAGCAATCCCCCTTATACTAGATGGTAGAGATCTATCATTCCCAATTTGCTTATAGTATTCTTAATGTAGAGTTGTTGAGTCCTTGATGAATATGTCAGCAAATTATCCTCCTGTTGGGATATATGAAGTGCAGATAAGCCAACTTTCTAATTTTTTATGAAATATCCATCCACTTCACATTCATGGTTTGATCATGTTGTATAGGATTGCAAGCAATATTTACGGTAAATTTATGGTATTAAACCACTATACATAAAGAAAACTTAACAGCACTTGAAAATTTTCTAAATCTTAATCCACATTTTATTAAAAAAAAAAAGTTGGCATCTTATAGAATTGATGATATGGGGATGTGAAGAGATAGGTTTTTTTTACTCCACCTCATTAACTGTTGGAACCTCTAGAAAAGTAGAGGCAGTAACCGTGAAAAAATAATGGGACGAAAAGGGCTATATGATGAAAAAGCATGAGATTGAGAAACTGATTATAGGCGAGCATTCAACTAATAGGAAGAAGTATTGGAGTATCAGTTTCATAAGAAATTAGAGTTGAAGTTAACCTATGATGATCGCTTATTTGCAACGGAAAAGAAGACGCTTTTTTTTGGCTTGAATCACACATTTAGATATTGGAAAAGTATGCAACTTAGCAGGCTAGACCATTGATGGGTGGAAATATGTCAGACTAGCCTGATTGCACTCCTAAAATAATGTATGGCACAGATGCAGAATAATTGCACCTTGTTTAGAGTTGAGCTTCAAATTACTAGGCTAAAAAATGGTTAATTTGCATGTAAATAAGAATGAGTTGGAAAAAGTTCAGAAAGAACTCTCATGTCTACAGAACTCAATGCTTCTGACAAAAATATATTATTGCTATCATTCCAGAGATGTCAGTTCGGTTTCGTGTAACTTACAGTACAATAATACTAAGAGTAGATGTTGTAAAAAAGTTGGCACAAAATATTGGAAAATCAAATTTTAGTTCAGGAAATGCCGCAAAATCAAGCACCTGCAATGAACAAAAAAAAAATATAGTTAGTAGATCATCAAATCACAGAAATGAGAAGACGTCATACTAAAAAATGCCATGCATTGGTCATATGGAAAAAACAGCCATGAAAGGAAAGAAATTATGTAATGCAGCCCTGAAGCATATTAGCTCATGCTATACAAAAATTCATAAAATTAGTAGAGAGCTTAAAAATGATGCTCAAGCAGGCCTAAAATTGATCAGGGGATAACCATGTGATACCTAACATAGTAGACTTGGCATTTTAAGAATTGTTTAATTCACACAAAGGGCTTCTACCATGTATAGTATGATGAAAATAAGCCTGACTCTCCAAAGTCGGGTAAGGCTTCCTACATGCAACCCACTCAATCCTTACAACAATTGGAGCCTCATGTTCATGAAATGATATTCTTTAGGGACTGTTTGACCACAAGTAGGATTTAACTAATGTAGGATTTAATAAATCCTGAGTATGTTAAATCCTGAAAAATGTTGAATTCTGTGAAATTGTTTGGCAGCACAAATTAGGGTTTATGGCGATTAAATCATTGAAAATGCTAACTAATTATTTACACTATTAATTACGTGATTAATTATTTAGATTTTACTTTAATAACTAAGTATTTAAATATTTAGTTACAAATATCAATAATAGTTATCTAATTAATTATTTAAGTGCTATTTTAATAACTGAAAATTTAATTATTAATTACAATGTTTATTTGGGTGCTATTTAAATAATTAGTTACTTAATTACTAATTATATTCTTAGTTTTCTAATTAAGTATTTAAGTACTATTCTAATAAATAATTCTTTAATTAATAATTACACTACCATTTATCCAACTATTTAATTACGAATTAACACCAGCTTCACAGTCTATTTACGGATTGCTTTTCCTCGTCGTCATTTCTTCTTCATTGTTGTCACAGCATCGCATGAAATTGAGTTGTAGGCTTTTAGTTGTACATCTCATTAGGTCTTCTCTTATTTTGCTCCCTCCTTTCAAGAAGAATGACCTCTAAAGCTTTGGAGTTGTGGCAATCGAGATCACACTTAACAAGATTGAATGAAAATAAAGATGCATAATGTTAATCCAAAATAATTGGCATGAAGATAATGGTAGTGTTGAAGATGATCTCAACTAGATTAATAATTATACTATATTTGGCTTTAATATCAAATGTTTTTCTAATAATAGTATGCATAGATTTACTTTATAATTGCATTCTTAATTAGGATAATTATATTATTAATAAATTTTTTTAAGAAGAATGCATGATGAATTATATGATATGTAATTCAAATTTATAATAGTAAAGAAATATTGCTCTACAATAATTTAGATCGTTTAGCTTCTAAGCCACCATCGCATGCTATTCAGCTATTTTTTGAATAAATTATTAATACTTAATTGTATATTATGGTATTAATGTTTCCGCCAGCAAGCTAGTCTGTACCTCCCCAAAAACAAATAAATATCAAACACAACTTTTTTGGCTTCAACTTCCAGTTTCAATTTCCTAAAAAACTCACCAAAGTCCTTAATTCTTATTTATCTTCCTTTCAAGTCATGAACTTCTTACCTTACAATCCCAATTTTGTTAAGGCTTCGAACGATGGCTCAATAGTAAGCATTGTTTAAAATTGCGCAAAATGAGGCGCGCCTTGAGACCCGCCTAAGTGCACTTCCAACGAAAAATGCCTCAAGCATTTTTTTTAGGCATGTGCCTAAGTTTGGTTGAGACAAGAGGCTCGCCTCACCTATATATATAGGACTGACTCGACCTTTAGGCCGTCGCAGCCACTACTAACATGGAATACTACTTTAGCTTGGGAGGCATTGGATTCCACAAGAGATGAGGTAGGAGAGAGAGCAATTCGTTATGACAACGACTCAAATGAAAACCCGCTTAGTGATGATAGTGCAGATGGCTTCTAAATTGTTGTCATACTATTTTAGCTTTCTCCAATAATTAAATATGTATGAGTAGGGAACCCTTAAAAAAAATTGAAGCTGAACTTGATGTTATATGATATTTCTATACAATTCCTATATTTTATGCTATTTTGCTCTTGTGATGTTTGATTTCAATTCTATTTCACATAATTTATCAGTTGTCACTTTCTAATTCAATTGGCAGTCAATATGTCATCCTTTAACATATTATTTGATTATTATACTAACATATGATTTCATTTTACATATTTTTTTATTTTGACGCTTACACTTCAAAACGCCTTGAGGCTTACGCCTCATCTTATAGACGGAAAATGTCTCAATACTCAATTGCGCAATTTTAAACCTTGGCAATAAGTTGGATCGATCCTTTAGTTTATCCCATGAATCAAAGAAGATAGATTACTCTATCTTTTGCTATGATTTTGGTTTTGTTTTCATATTTCAAAATCTAGTGGAGACGAAGAGTAGCTTAGAGAAGATCAAGAGACAACTATTGTCGAGATCGAGGCATCTATTGCAAGTATTGCTCCTCAAGCTATCGAAAACTATAAGGCGCTTTCTCCCGCCCTGTTACGATCAGGCCCGGAGACTCAAATTAACAACATGGGAAAAACGATCTGACGGTTGATTAAATTTTTATTTGCTAAATCTATCATCAATACCTTGAAAGAGCCACAAAATCCTCAAAATTATTTAAAATAAAATGTATAAGTACCTTTCACTAGAAGCGTCTCACCTACAGTACAAATTTCGTCTCATCTACTCATTTTAAACTTTGAATAATACTTGTTCATTTAGGAGTGAGTCATAAAAGAACTCAGTGAGTAAATCATACTTCTAAACTGCAATAATCCAAAACATTTAGAACAATATGCATGATCATTTCAATGCATAAAATACTTCTATTTAATCATGTCATTTGAAGACTTTTAATGTTATGCTTATATCTATCTTTATCCATATATTTATCATTTCTCGTAAATAATACAACTATCATAGGAGCCACCATCTAAAATAATACCAACATAGGTACTCCTTTTCCATAACCTTTTACATTTATATGCACGGGTATATTACGTTCATAGCCAGTACTATAAGGGGGTGTGCTCCATCAATCAACATACACATACAAGCATATCTATCTAGCCATTTCATTCTTATAACATTCATTAGCTTTATAAGATAATGTCAAACATAACATATTAATTTTCATTTGCCTCAACATGATCAATCATTGAGTATAAGAAAGATAAAACATGATCTAATCAATCACAAAGACTTCATAAGCCAACATTATCTTTCAAAGGATTTAAATGAAGAGAAAACAAAATCATTATTATAATAAAAGAAATATGAGTACTCACCTTGATTTGAATATCTGGATAGTTTATTTAAGGCACAACTCCAATCGTCCCCAACATAATACCTATATAAATGCATACTATATAATTTATCTCTCACTTGAAATATTCTTTAATTCTAATATTAAAATTTTCTCCCTAAATTGTTCTCTCTCTAACTTTACGCATTTGAACGCGATTCCTCGTTCATTCGCAAGGTCTGATCCCGCCAGCTGCTCTTGCGTCCGTGCTCAGCTCGCTCGACTTGCCTGCTTCATCTGTTATTTCGCCCACAATTTGATTAAGGTCGTTCATAGCCTGATTTTTACAATCTCGCATTCTTATAAATTTTGTCCTAGAAATTAGCTTATAATTATTAGTTATAGTATACGTTTATGAGTTAAATCAAACATAATACTTGACACTTAAATAAAATAACATATTTAATTTCACTCAACATAAACTTTAACATTGGATACATAACTGAATAAAACAAAATTTTCATTATAACATAATAAGATAATTGGAAAAAGCAAAACATCTGATATAACATAACAAGTTACTATATTAAAAATATCTCATTCATATTTATTAATATTTATTTATTCATTAGGCTCTTGCTAGGTTAAAGCATAAACTTGCAGTCGAACAATATGCCTTGTTTGATTTTGTGATGGAGCTGAAAATGTTGATTCTATCATCTTCCGTTTGATAAAGCTCTTCTGTGAAGGTGCCTCACTTGATATTATCTCTCCTAAAGTCCTCTGAACTAATGTCGAGCAAGATTTTGCAATCTGTCCTGGCTGACGATACCAATAGTAACTGTTGGAAACCATCAAACATTCACTCTTATGAAATCTATCATACTTAGCAATAGCTTTCATGAATGTACTCGTAGTACTACTACTAACTCCACTAGGGCTAAACTTGGGCTTCCCATTTTATCCTTCAATATGATTACTTTGGATATTTTCTTCAACACTCTTCCTTTTATATTGATCCCTTCTCCTCTGAGTGATTTGAAAGTCAATCTTCACCCGTCTAGCTCTTTCTACCAACACTGAATAATCCTCGATTCCTAAAGGTACTAAAGGTTGCCTAAATGCATCTCTTAGACCATATAGAAATTAATAACATTTATTCTCTGTTGTTGCAATCAGTTGTGGTGCATATCTAGATAAGGTTATAAATTCTGCTTCGTATTGCATCACATATTTGTCTCTTTGAACCAGTCTTATAAATTTGTCCTACATCTACCTCCTTACTGACATAGGTACGAACCCTTCTCTAAAAGGTTCCACAAAGTCTTCTCAATTAACCAGTAAATTTGGAAAATCTTCTAGCCTATCTTCACGTTATCCTCACTACCTACCACCTTTCTGCTTCTCCATCCAAAACAAATGTAGCAAGCGGCACTTCCCTTTCATCGGGACATGACATGTTATCCAATATTTTCTTTATACAAAGCAACCAATTTTCAGTCTCAATTGGTCTCTCACTACCTTTGAATAGAGGTGGCTGCATGGCCTGGAATAACTTCAGATATTTATCAACTCCGACTCCAGACTACGATCTTGATTCATAAAGCTATTGGGTCACAGCCATCATCATCTAGATAAAGGTATCGGTGTTCACAATCATTTCAGCTGGTACTTCTTCTCCAACCATATTTCTATCAGATACCTCCTCTTGATCATCTGCATACCTGATATATTTATATAAGGCATAATTAATTATACTATTTAATTGAATCTCTAAATTCTTCACGGAAAATTTCATAAATCATTCATATGACTCTTTCATGAGAATTCATATTCCTACAATACTGACCTAGCGTACTGATACCACTTTTGTCACAATCCGGCCCGGAGACTCGAATTAACGAGACGGTCGGACGGTTGATTTAACTTTTATTTGTTAAATATATCACCAGCAAATTAAAAGAGCCACTAAATCCTCAAAATTCTTTTAAATATAAGATATAAGTACATTTCACTCGGAGCGCCTCGCTTATGATATATATTTTCAACTTTTTTACTCATTTTAAGCTTTGAATAATACATATTCATTATAAATTTAGGAGTGAGCCATAAAAGAACTCAGTGCGTAAATCATGCTTCTAAATTATAGTAATTCAAGGCATTTTAAACAATATGCATGATTATTTCAATACATAAAATAATTTTATTTAATCATTTCATTTCAAAACTTTCAATGTTATGCATATGTCATATATTTATCCATATCTTTATCATTTTCCATAAATAATATAACAGTGATAAGAGCCACCGTTTAAAATAGTACCAATAAAGATATTCCTTTATCATTTTCATTTCCTTTTTCATAACCTTTTTCTATTTACATATACGGATATATTGCATCCCCAGCTAGTACCATAAAGTGGTGTGCTCAATCAGTCAACATACATATACAAGCATATCTATGTAGCCATTTTATTCTTATAACATTCATTACCTTTATATGATAATGTGAAACATAACATATTAATTTTTATTTGACTCAACATGATTAATCATTAAGAATGAGAATGATAAAACATGCTCCAACTGATAATAAAGACTTCGTAAGCAAGTATTATCTTTCAAAGCATTTAATTGAAGAGAAAACAAAGTCATTATTGTAAATAAAATAAAGATGAGTACTCATCTTGATTCAAATATCTGAATAATTTACTTTAGGCACCACTCTAATCATCGCCAACGTAATACTTATATAAATGCATACTCTATAATTTATTTCTCACTTCAAATATTCTTTAATTCTAATATTATAATTTTCTCTCCCTAAAATATCAAATACTATTTTATTTTTAATTTTATTATTATTATTGTTATTTTATACTACATAAATTGCCCTTTCTCTATATATTTTTCTCCTCATTTTATTATTTAAATATGGATAAAGTCAAAATTTCATTGTTATCAATTTTTTAAACTTTATATATTTTATAACTTTTCACTTTAAAAGAAAAAAAATAATTTAATTATTATTCATTTTTAAAATAAAGTTTCTATTAATAAAATGTACTCTCATTTTCTATAAAATTTATCATTAGCTCAAAAATTCGTTACTCTTTTAAATACAGTTTATTATAATAACATTAATTTCTCTTTATATGTATACAAATATATCTATCCTCAAATCTATATATATATAAAACTAATAAAATTTTAAACATTGATCTTTTTAAAATTATTATCATGTATAAATTTAGAATAAACTTCATTAATAGAATTTAATAATTTATTCTATAAAAAATCCATAAATTTTAAAATAAGTAATTTAACAAATAATTACGTATTAGATTAAATCTTTATTTTAAACAACCTCTATTTCTTTTATTTGTTATTTATATAATAAATCCTTATATATAAATTATCTTGCCTTTTCGATGCTTGGTGCTTGATCCCTCACTCGTCGCTCGGCCAATTCTTCTCCTTCGCTTCTGTTCTCACTCTCTCAGTCTCTCTTGTTCACTGCACAAACCCTCGACCACCTCCTTCTCCTTCGACTTGTTTGAAAACTCCCTCTTGCTCCTCCTTTTTTTTCTCTAATTCAAGGCTTCTTCTATTTGTGTGATTCAAAAGGAGTGAGCGAATCAAAGTTGTCTCACATTAGAAGTCACTACATTTCGCATTTGAACATGATTCCTCGCTCATTCACAAGGTTCGATCCTGCCTTCTGCTCCCGCGTTCATGCTCGGCTTGCTCGACTCGCATGCTTTGTCCTATGTTTCACCCGCATTTTGATTAGGGCCGATTCAAATGAATCGGCCAAGCCCGATTCTTACACGCCCTTCTTCATCTTCATAAATCCTCTAAATCTGTCGAACTCTCAAATTTAGTAAATCTTGGATTTAGAGCAAAAACTAGGAAATGGTGGATTAAATCTTGACAATAATGAAAAAATCTTGACAATAATCTAGTAGTTAAATCAATCTTTTTTAAAGGAAATCCTGAAGCATGTTTGACATTTTATTGTGTACTTTCGAAATTCAAAATTGGTAAAGGAGTTCCCATACTGCTAGCTTGCAAATGATTGAATGCCTTAGAGCTATTTATATTCATAAAGGAGACAGGTTTAATTTTAATTCTACCCACCTCTTAAGGTTTTCTACATGTGTGAGTAGTACAGAAAAATTGGAAATAAAATCAGGCTCATGAAAGGCTTTTGCTTTAGAGATTGGCCATTAAATTGCATATCATCATTTAAATAATCATAAACCTCTTGAATTATGCCTCCCTTTTCTTGCTTGTAGAAGCCACTAAACAACTTTTCAATCCAAATCTAAGGTTACTGGTGTAAGCATTTCTGTCAGCAAAGCACTGAACCTTTTCTATAGGGACATGCTTTGAAAACTTCAAAATCTTTCAAAAAAATGTTCCATACCGTACAACTCTTAAGAAATGTATGAGTGAAATAAGCATCCTCAACTAAATCAATAACATTTGTGGCATGCATGAAAGATGTTAATACTCAGTTAAAGAAGATATTTTAAAAAAAAAAACAAATTACTTGCATGGAAGGACCTCCTTCAATCGATAAACTCCGAATATGCCTAATCTTGGGAGCTTTAAATGAGAGTGTATGAAGTGTAGCATTGCCATCTTTAGACCTCAAACATTTGAGGTTCTCCTGTCAACATGACAAAGAAGAAATCATTGGAGCAACATCTATAAACCAAGCAGAAACATCTGATGATGCTCCAAACACTGCAAATAGTTACTGTAAACAGCAACACTATTGAGAAACAGTGACGATCTACATTTTCTGATGAGGGGCACTTCTCCTTTTCAAAGTGCAGATTCAAAGTCTGTGCCTCAAGAAAAAATAACAAAAAATCCTTTGTATCCTATCAATTTCCACTCCTACATCATTTCTTCTTTTGATTTGTTAAAGTTTCCCCCAAATCAAACAAACATTGTAGCGTACATTAGACCAATTCCTGTGTTGAAGGCTCACAGCAGCTTTTTCTTCTTCATTTTTCTCTTAACATTAAAAGCGTTGATCACTAATTTCTTTCCCCTTTCAGTTAGAATTCTTTTAAGAGTTTCTCTACGCAACTCGAACAATAACTCGAACACTTACCCGGATAGTTAGAATTCTTTTGTGCCCTAGTTTTCAACTGCAAATACAGCTGTTTAGCTTCCAATTTCAGTGAGACAGGAAACAAATATATGGTGAAAACCAGCGCTTTCTCCATAAAATACAAAGTGGTAAAAAAATAAACGATTAACCTATGAACAAAAACAAAAGAACATAAATTATGACGGCAACGTAAACCATAATGACGCACCAAGTTCCTACCAGAACTTAAGCCAAGGAATCTAAAAGAACTCAGGGATAGCAACTTTATCAGAAATTCCCACCTCATTTAGCAAACTCAGCAAACCTTAGAGAGTGTTTTACTGAAACAGTAAGTCAAGTACATGCAAATTTCCTATTTCATAAGGAAAAAGAGCAGAGCTTTAAAAAACAAAAAATTGACGATGGGCGACGGGAGGGAGAGACCTGGATGGGACGAGGGCTGAGAGTTGTCCGGCGTTGGGTCTCTTCCAAAGCAAACTGGACGAACTTTTGGTAGGAGAAGGCGGACAGATCCATGGATGAAGAGAGAGAGGAAGAGAGAGAGAGAGAGAGGTGTTTTGAAGTGCTGCAGAGCCGCAAGACGGAATCACGGAACCAAGAAATTGGAAAAAGTTCGTGGACCGTAGTACTCGAAACGGGCTAGCCCTTCTTAATAGGGCTGGGCCTTACTTTCGTTTAAAGTATTATAATTGGAGATATATCACATAAATTTTATATATTTATTGACTAATTTGATATTTACTTATTTAATATAAAATTTTATGCATAAAAAGAGGTATTTTACTTTTAAAAAGTTTATATCTATAATATTTTTGATGTAATTTAAAGTTTTAGGTATAATATAAATAAATTATAAATTTTATATGTTAGATGCATAAATCCCCCATTAGAGCTGTCAATAATGGACCCGACCCGAAAATTTCGGGTTTGGGTTGACTCGAACCCGAAGTGGGTCTGGTTCGGGTCTGAAAAATCGACCCGTTTGCAAAACCGGGTCGCGTTCAGGTTGACCCGGAAACCCGGGAATGACCCGATTTGACTCGGAATAACACATAAACCCTGCTTCCGGCCCCCCGTTAGCCCCGCGTCACGCAGTCCAGCGCGCCCCGCTGCCGCTAGGGCTGCAAACGAACCGAGCCGAGCCGAGTATGTGAGTGTTCATGTTTGTGTTTGTTTAACATTAGCTTGTTCATGTTTGGTTCGTGTTTGATTCGAGCTTTATTATTTGTGTTCATGTTTGGTTCGTTTAATTTAAGGGTGTTCATGTTTGGTTCATGTTCGTTTGTTTAGTGCTTATCGAGCTTTAAACGAGCTATGTTCGTGAACATATCTCGCAAACAATCTATTGAACAAGCAAACATTAAATTTGTTCATGAACATTCTAAACAAACAATCTAACAAACATGGACAAATATGAAATATTTCTTGTTCATGAAATAAAATTTCTAAAATAAAAGCAGTTGTATATTTAAAATGAAAATATGATTAATTTATATGAACATATGTTATAATATTTTATTACTTTAAAATTTATTAATAAAAAATAATTATATTATATTATGGTATAATTAAAGTTTTTATATTTAATCGAACTCGAATCGAGCTTTTTATCGAGCTTGTTCATGAACATCAAGTGATGTTGTTCGCGAACATAAACGAGCTGAACGCATTAGTGTTCAAGCTTGTTTATTTAAGAATCGAGTATTTAAAATATTGTTCAAGTTTGTTTGTTAGTTAATTAAACGATCACGAACGAGCTTTAATCGAACCGAACAACGAGTAGTTCGTTGAACGTTTGGTTCGCTTGCAGCCCTAGCTGCCGCTCAGTCGAGCGCGCCCCTCCCAGTTGCCGCAGGCCCTCGCGCAAGTGCACAACCACTGCCCCGTTGCCGCCTGCCCGCCTGCGAGAGCGCGACCACTGCGAGTCCGAGTAACGCATTCTGCCTAACGCGACCCGTAACACGTTCCGCCTAACGCAACCAGTTCCGCGTAACCCGTTGCCGCGGCAGCGCGGCTGAAATATAAGTGAAACGTTAGTAAATATATGATTTAAAATATACACCCTCTCAAGTGAGAGTGAAATCTTTACTTATTGGAGCAATCAGACGACCATCCTGATATTTCTCTAATAGAACTCTTATCAAATCAGTTCATATTTGATTCCCAACTCTTTCAGGATCAAGCTGAATTTTTTGTCAATTTAATAAACATTTATGTTCTAGTCATCCCAAATATGAATCTTTTAACATAAATCTATACCCCTAATTGTAATAATGAAAGACCATAGAAACTTTTATTTAATAGATTTTTTTTGTTAGGATGTCTTAATCATAAAAAATAAATAAATATGATGATCTTTAAAGTCTTTAAATTTGCTTTGAGATTGTTATAATGTATTGTATCTTATTGCGTGCTAGAAAATTTATGATTATAAAGAGATGAGAGTTTGTTGTCTAATCATTTGCACGAAGATACAACACGCACAGATAAGAGTTGAGAGCAATAATTATAAGAGACATCAAACTTTTTACACAAAAAAT
The DNA here is from genome assembly GCA_022539455.1 of Dendrobium nobile. Lineage (NCBI taxonomy): Eukaryota > Viridiplantae > Streptophyta > Magnoliopsida > Asparagales > Orchidaceae > Dendrobium > Dendrobium nobile. Next base: position 71,179,798 of record CM039723.1, read on the forward strand.
TTAGGAAAGGGAAAAATCATAAGGCATAGTCCTATAAAATGGTTTTACTAGTATTCATCATCGGTTACAAATTATGTTTTTTTCTCGATAGAAGTCAAAGGGCATGTATTTAATAGATCATGTGTTAATTTGTTTAGTCGTACTCCTTTGATAAAAGTAAACCAAAGAACAAAAAGCATAGTATAAATTATATTGCCAACACCGGGAATTGTATTTAATGTTTATATCATACATCAATCTTATGAATGACATCATGCATTGACATAATTAGAAATGATAGGTGATAAAATTAGTAGATATCGGTGTAAACATGCAACAACAATTAAATGAGAGTAGGACTATAGCCGAGCGATGGAGGTCGGAGGACCATCTTTGGGTGACAATAATTGGAGGGTCGTTGTCTATATCGATGGTTGGAGGACAATAGTCGGGTGATGGAAGCCAAAGGACCGTAGTCCAGCAATGGAGAATCATAGTATGGCAATGAATGTCGAATGATCATAATTGGGTGATGATGGTCAAAAGACTATAATACAGAGATAGAAGTCGAATGATAGTAATCAGGAGATGGTGGTTGAAAGGCAGTAGTTGGCGGACGATGGTTGAGAATCATAGTTGGGTTATATTGGTCGGAAGGCTGTAACGAGCAATGCTACTCAAAGGATGTAGTCAAGCAATAATGGTCGGATGATTGTAATCACGTGATGGTAGTATGAGGACCGTGATCGAGTGACAGTGGCCGAAGGACCATTGTTGAGTGATGGTTGTCAGTAAATCATAGTCGGGCAACGATGGTCAAAGGGCCATAGTCGAGAGATGCTTGTTGTGAATATCCTAATTAGATAGTGGTTGTGAGAGGATCGTGATCAAGAAATAGTGGACAGATGATTGTAGTCATGCGATAATGGTCGAAGGATAGTGGTTAGAGGACTTTTGTCGGGCAATAGTGTTGCAACGATGGCGATCAAATAAAGGCTCTGCAGTGGTGCTTAATTCAAACTCCAAGATTCTTAAAGCCTCTTAAGCTATTTTGAATCTCAAGTCTAAGATCAAGATCCAACATGTTAAGAGTGACGGTTCATTATAGATGTTTAAGGGTGACATGTTTCTTAAATATAGCAAAAATCATAAGCACTCCATCGAACGACGATCACGATCATAGACTATTTCTTTAACATTTAAGTTTCTTAATGATGTCGAGATTAAGCGATCTTACGCTTGCAGGATTCGTCTTATTGAGACATTCAGTAGACTATAATTTTATTGAAATTGAAAATAGGATGATCTTGAATTTAGTTTTAAAATTTTTTAATTTAAATATATATCGAGATTTTCAATAACGTATCACGACTATCTTAAAGTAAACTAATACCTTTGAAATCTGAATTGATCAAGTATATATTAAGAATATTTTTAACATAATTTTAAGCCTATATAAAAAGTACTAATTAAATAAATAGCTTTTTTAAGAATGCAAAAGGCTTAAAAAAAATGGAAGAGTTTTTCAAATGAGTTGCCAGCTCTTGCGACCCAACCTCAACCAAATCTTTACATTTATTGATGAAATGGATGTCACTAAACAATGAAAAAATCTTTACTTCCTTCTAACCTGTGAGATCATTTACTTTATTTGGAGAGCTAGAATTGACAGATTATTTGGAAACTCTTTTGAATGCTATGCTACGACTTCTGCACAAATTAAGAGGGCCATTATATTTAAATCTTCAAAATGGAAAAGCTTCCACTCCATTCAACATTTGCTTCTCTAATTTTCAGCTCCTTTTGTGTTTTTTCTAGATTATCCCATATTGGCTGCTTCTCAAAATTTTTGAGACCTTTTGGAGTTTTGTTTTGCTTTGGTCATTTTATGGATGCCTTGTGGAGGGTCCTGTGTGGCTACTGGGGTGTTGCATATGCTCTTCAGTGTCGAGCCAGAGGTTTTTTTGGGTGGGTGATGATTAATGCTGGTGCTTATCAGCTTCTTCTTGGATGGTATTCCTCTACAACCAGGAGACCTGATGCTCTTCTTGCTTGCTGGTGGTTATCGCTTTGTAAAGCATTTTGAGTCCTCTTAATCCCACCTTTTGGTGGTTGATTTTGTCTGACCGTTAACTTCCATTTTTTTTTTTCTTGGGTAGTTTGATTGGGTTATTTTTCTTCCACACGTAGGGGCGGATCTACCTAAAGCCCATAGGGGGTAATTGTCCCCCCTAAAAAAATAAATTTTTTTATTTATACTTTTTTAGGTAAATTGTCCGCCGTCATCTATTTTTTACTCTTTATTACAAGGGTTTTTAAGCAATTGTCATCACTAATAGTTTTAAAATATTATGGTCTTTAGGCACTAGCATAATTAAAAACGTTGTGTAGAGGTGTTATTATTAGGAAATGATGAATCAAATACAAAGAGAAATAGTAAAGAAAATTCAAAAATAATCTTATAATCAAAATTTGTTCCAGGGCAGTGCCTCCCGAAAACCCTCGCACCACTATGGGGAGCTGCCAGGATCCCGACATATCTACGAAATCTCTACACTTTTATTTAAAAGTTTCTCCACCCCCCTGAAAATTAAGGATGGTTCCGCTCTTTTCAAGACTTGTAATTTTCTTTACAATGATAGAACGTGCTAATCCCCCAAATTTTTCAAAAAAAAAAAAATAAAGAAGTAATAAATGAATGCTGCACCACGGGGGACTGCCCTCACCGAGCTGAACAATTATAAGGTCCGGTGACCGGACGTAGCTCTACTTTCGGTCACCACTGAGATCACGCCACGTGCTCTTACTCTTTACCGCGCGGCCCGACGACTTGACCCGGACCGGAACCCAGGAATGCTATGTTCGTGTATTGCTAGGTATTAATCGGTATTTACTCGGTATTGCTCGGTATTGCTTGGCAATAACGAGAAACACCGATCTGTGAAGACAAATACCGAGTAATACCGAATTTTTCTAGAAAAACTCGGTATTGCTCGGTATTTGTCTTCACATAATGGTATTTCTCATTATTGCCGAGCAAAATCGACAAATACCCAGCAATACCTAGCAATACCGGGTTGTCATGGATTTAAAAAAATTCATGTGCTACATACCCACTATTCGCCGGGTCCTGCTATGTGGCGCGATCTTAGTGACGGCCAAACGTAGCTCTATGTCCATTCACCGGACTAAATAAAAGTTCCACCGAGCCATAGTGTTACGACAATCCTTCATGTTTTAACCCAGAAGGCTTTATGGCTTTATAAATCGGCAAGCCATAGCTTGCGGTGAGGTTTGGCTTCTTTTTATATGGCGAAATTAAAACATATATTATACATTTCTAAATGATTTGTGATCTCACAAAATTTAGAATTAAAAAAAATTATCATGAGATTTAAGTTTTATTTAAGACAGCTTTCTACTACTTTCTAAAATAATATTTTAATTAAAAAAAAATAACTAGAAGTTTTAGTATTATAAATTTGCCTTAGAAAGCTGCCCCAAAAAAATTTCTTACTACTTTCTAAAGAAAATTTTTAAAACAAAAATTTCTTGAATTGAAAATTTTTGTATCAGAAAACATTTTTAGAAAGCAGTAAGAAAGATATCATAAACGTATCCTTAGACTTTGCTTTTGTTGCATCCTGCAAAATTTGCGGTGGTAGAGAAATATGGAGTTTAGTGTCATAGCTTTGTATGAAGATCAAGTGCACAAACATATTGAGAGAAGGGGTGTGAGAATCATAAGTGACACTAAGATTTTTATGTGGAAAACCCTAAAAATGAGAAAATTCATGAGGTCTGGTCTAGTTAAAATGATTTCACTAGTGTTTGTAGTCGGTTATAAATGGTGCCCTTCTGCGGGGGAAGGCATTGAGTAAATGTATCATGCAGAGCACATTACATAGTTGGGTAGGAAGAATCCAAGGATAAGGAAGCATTTGGCCTATTCATTTGGTTGGTAGGATTGTATTTGAGCAATGCAGATCAGAAGGACTATTGTAATCGCAAGTGATTGTGGTCAGAGGGACCGTATTCGATAGGCAATAGAGATCAGAGAGAAAGTAGTTGGCGGGCGATGGTGGTCGTAGGAACCGTAGTCTATGGGAGACGACAGTCAGAGGAACCGTAGTTGGCGAGCGACAAATATCGGAGGGATCGTAGTCGGCAGGCAACGAGTGGTTGGAGGGACCGTAGTCAACAGGCGACTGTGGTCAGAGGGATCATATTTGACTAGTGATGATGGTGGGACGAATCTTAATCGATGGGAGACACTGATCAAAGGGACCTTACTTGGCGGTCCGATGGAGGATGAAAAATGGTTGGACGTAAGAGGAGGTCTAGTGGTGGTTCAACGATGATCGGGTGGAAATTCGATGGCGGTCGACGGCTGAGTGGATGTCTAGAGGCAATCGGCAGCCATAGTGGAAGTACAATGACGGTCAGACGGAAGTATGGTGACGGTCGACGGTTGGTTGGTAGTTCGGAAGCGGTTGGCAGCCATGCCATAGTCTAACGATGGTCAAACGAAGTGCAGCAACTGTCGGCGACCAGGCGATGGTTGAACGATGGTAAGTGGAAGTCCGACGGCTGTCAGTGGCCGACTAAAAGTCCAGTGTGGATCAAAGATTGGGTGGAAGTCCGATGGTGGTCGGCGACCGAGCGATGGTTCAACAATGGTTAGGTGGAAGTCCGACGATGGTCGGCGGCCTGACGATGGTTCGGTGGCAATCAACGAAGGTTCGCCGACGGTTGTGCGAGAGCTCTTGAAACCTCAGAGAGCTCTCAAGTCTATAGCCAATGGTCCTCTTTCAAGTTGAAAGTACTGGTCTATTTATAAATTTTGTGAGCGGTACACCCTGTAAATATAGAGAAGATCTAGGGCAGGTTCTTGGTGCTCTATCAGATGGCCCGTATTGATTCCACATATCATAGAACATTTTCAAGTGTTTAAGTGCCTTAATTATGTCATAATTTATCGATCATGGGCTTGTTAGATTTGTCCCGCCGAGCCGCTCGGTTTGACTATAAGCATGTTATATTTGAATATCATTTTGTCATCCAATTTAGGCTTTGAACATTCTAAAGGTGGTCCGGGCCCTTGATTTGGGCCCATTTGGGCTCGAATTGGACCGATTTTGGTGTTGTTGGATTCATCTCTTCAAAACATTCAGTACTATAAGTTTGCTAAAATCGGGATTCATATGGTCCCAAATTTAATTTTAGAAGTTACTAAATTGAATATGCTTTGAGATTCGTGCACGATCAAGACGATTTTTTGTGACGTATCTGTTATAGAGTTTTTTAACTGTTTTGCTCTTCTGACGCAATCACAATTTTTATTTGACTTCTCTTTTTTAAATGCTTTCAAAAAAATTTTTACTAGGAAGATATTTCTCCATTGTTGCTTTAAAACTACGTTTATAAAAAGTTATAATTAGATATTAGGCTTCATTTGTGATAGCTTTTTTATTGATTTTATAGTGTCCCACGCTTCGTTTGGGATAGCTTTTGATCACTGTTTTTTTCCTACTTTCAAGAAAATATTTTTGGACTAAAAAATAATTTTATAAAACACTAAGAAAGCCGTCCCAAACGGAACTTCATGCTTCTAGAACAATGTTGATAATCAACAGATTTTTTTTTTTCATAACAAGCCAAATATAAATTTGACATGCAATAATTGTGATGTGTACTATTTCATTATCATTTACCTTAAAATTATGAATAGTGCACATAGAAAATGCAGGATTAGATTTTTTAGGGCTTGCTTAGTGCATATTTTTATATAAGTTTATTTTTTAAAATACTATCACAATTTTATTTGATTGAATTTTTTTTTATTAATTTTCAAAATTTTCCATAATAACAAGTAACTTTTTACCATTAGAAACATTAGATTATAATAACTATAAGTTGTATTCTAACTTCTTAAAAAAATTAGAATAGTCATTTCAGCTTTTAAAAATTTATTTATTTTCATATTATTTCTCCAACTACTCTTACAAATAAGTGCCTTCCATTTTTATAGTTATTTAGAAAAAAAATTGGTATGATTATTATATAGAGAAACAAATAGCTTTTTATAGCTGCCATAATCTAGCAGATTTAAGTTTCGCTTGAGACGCCTTTCTTATTGCTTCTTAAAGCGATTTTTTAGTACAAAATTAAAAAATTTTAATAGAAAGCAGCTTTAAGAAGCAGAAAGAAAACTGTCTCAAACCAAACCTTAGAATATATTTGGGATAATTTTTTCATTGCTTTTTTTCACGTATCATCACCACAGTCAAATAAACCCTAAGACGAGCGTGTTATTCAATGCGACCTCATATTTTACAAAGTATACCAATTTGGCATATATAGTTTGAGATTCATATGGGTAAAATGTATTGTTCTTTTTGATTGATAAGGATGGTCCAATGACATTCCATGTGATTCATGTCTCAAGAAAATGTTGGAATGCCAGCTGCCACAATAGTGATAATAGACCTCAATTATTAAACACAAAGCATGGTGATTGTACACATCTCTTGATAAGAAATTTCAAAGTTGTGAGGCTGACATGCAATTTTGTATTGTCCAATTTAGGAGTGTTAAAAATTGATCTGGCTTGGAAATTTTGTATTATGGTTTATCCATTTAACAGTTGGGTCGGATCTGGGTCTAAAAATTCGACCTGTTTAATAAATAGATGGGTCTGGATCAACCCGCAAAACTGAAATTTATTCGGTTTTGACCCTAATCGGACAAATTTACAGATTTGATCAAAGAAGCGCGCAAAATGAAAAATCTCAACTTTAACAAAAATAGGATTAAAATACACTTACATAATTATTTTTAATATAAATAATAATGTCGATAAATGGCATTTAAGCTAAATTCGATGAACTAATGGATCAAATTAAGTTAATCTTGACTTGATTCATTAGCTCCCGATCTCGCTGATTTAAAAAATATTAATATAAAATATATTTGAAATATCTTAGAATTAAAATATTTAAAAATTATATATAGTGATTCTTGATTATTTATTTTTTAAATTCTTATTCTTTTTATAATTTTATTAAAATAATTATTTAAACTATATTTATTTTCGTTCTTTTCTTATAGATAATTAAGCTATCTCATGAGCCCAGTCGAGCTCATAGAAATTTAATATTTTAAATCATACGTACCTTCTTCTTTAAAAAACTGCCACTTCTCCTCCACTAAGCATCCGACATGAGCTATTCTCAAACCATTAAGAAGCAGCAGAAGCAGGAAGTAACAGCGTCATACAATATTTCATGTGGCAGTTGGAGATATTTTTAATTTTTTCATGTTTGTCTTGTTGCTTAGAGCACAGTTATTTTCACAGTGCTTTAGTACAACGATTAATTTAAAATAATTCATAGAAGCTCATCTGGCAGCTTCTAGAAAAAAAAATCTGTTTAAAAATGATATTATTATATATTTAAAGTTTTTTAAAGTCATTTTATATAGGTGAAGACAAATACTCATTTTGAATTATGAAAATTAGGGGTGTCAAAGTGTGTTCAAGGGTCGAGTTCGAGTCCAACCCGATTTGACCTAGCAGATTTTGAAATCGGGCTGACCCTACCCGGTTTCAAAATCGGGTCAATTTTCCCAACCCGAATCAGTCCCGGTTCGGGTTTAGGTAAATCTGTCGACCCGACTCGAAGCTTTCTTCCATTTTCACGCTTATTCAATCAAATCCCGCAAAACCTGTCGTGGTAGCTTTCTTATTCAGACAAATCCTGTAAATATGGTGATGGTGATAGTTTCTTCCGTTCGCGCGTTTATTCAACCAAGCCAAATTCTATAAATCTATTGAAGTTTGAACCATAAGAGCCAGTCGGCCGCCGGACCGTGAGGTTGAGTCTAAATGCGACGCAACTCACAGAGTGAAGAGCCAACGGTGGACTGCGACGCGACTCACGCGTGACGGGCTGATGGTGGACTGCGACACGACTCACGCCGATCAAAACCGAGTTGGTTTTGGGTTTCTAGGTCAAACCGAACCCGACCTAGTTTTACAAACGGGTCGAAAACCTTAACCATAACCCGATCTATTTCTCAAACGTGTTGACCCTAACCCGAACTTTTTTGATCCGATTCGAATCGAGTTTTCAGGTCATGCCAAATATTGTCACCCTTAATGAAAACTAATAAATAAATATCATTTTAGTTAGAATATATGTGTGCACATATTTTTATAATGGGCTGGATTCATCAAGTTAATATGAGAGCTCGAACATGATTCAATAATCTGCAATGAACTAGCTTAGTATCAATTTAATGTAGTCATACACATATACTATTGAATATGACAATTATATGATACAATCTTAGACTTTTGTGGTCAAAATATTGTATCCCTAAAATCAATCCAAATTCTCTAACAAACTCTTATTTCTCTCAAACTTTCTCTCTTGGCTAAGATGATCTCAAGTCTTCTCTATGTAAGGGGTCAACTAAATGTCTTGTAAACCTAAATTCACTAAAGAGATTTAGTGAACCTAACTCTCGGTTTCAATATGAACCAATAAGGTCTTTGTCTAACAGTATAGTTATATTGGTTATAAAAGAAGTGTACTTCCAAGTAGAGTTATTTAAGCAACTATAAGGCTGTTAAAAATGTAGGTAGTTATCGTTAGGGCTGCAAACGAACCAAGCCGAGCTGAGTATGTGAGTGTTCATGTTTGAGTTTATTTATTATCAGCTTGTTCAAGTTTGGTTCGTGTTGACAGAACTCTGTCTTCGGACGAGAAGAGTTTTTGACGGACGAACGAGACTTAGAAGATGAGAAAGTGAATATTAATTTCATTAATGTAATTGATGAGAATACATGTACTTATAGACTTAATAGAAACTACTAGAGGACAAGAACCAAGAATTAACAAAAGTACAGAGAGCACGTTAAACTAAAGTGCAGCTGAGATATATGTGCTCTTACAGTCCCCCTTAAATTGACGTCAACCGAACCGATGAGCAATTTGGAACGTAGATCTGTCAAGCGTTTTGCGGACAGCGGCTTGGTTAGAATATCTGCTATATGATCGGCTGAACTGATGTGAGTTATGGCGATTTGTTTTGCTTGAATGTGGTCGCTGATGAAATGATAGTCTATTTCTATGTGTTTGGTCCTGGCATGGAAAACCGGCTTGTTTGCAAGAGTGATGACTGAGGTGTTGTCGCAATAGATTGTAGTAGAGGAGTTATGGGGTATATGTAATTCGGCAAGGAGCCGTCGCAGCTAGAGAATGTCAGAGGTGGCTGAGGAGATGGAATGGTATTCAGCTTCGGTTGATGACTTTGCGACTGTTACTTGTTTCTTGATTGACTAGGAGATTAGGTTCTTGCCGAGGAATGTGCAGAATCCGAAAATTGATTTCCGGTCGGAGATGTCTGCCGCCCATTCCACGTCCGCGTAAGTGCGTAGTTGCAAATCTCATGGAGAAATTTGGGAGCCGAGAGTAATTGAAGCTTGAATGTAACGTACGAAGTAAGCGTTTTAATACCTGATAGTCTTGAATTGTAGGATTATGCATATGTTGGCAGACGACATTGGTGGCGAATGCAATGTCGGGTCTAGTGATGGATAGATATTGTAGAGAGCCTGCTAGTTTCCGATACAACTGTGGGTCTATGAACTATTGGTCATCCGTAGTGCTTGTGGAACGTTTCAGGGACATCGGTGTTGTGGTTGGTTTGCACTGTTCGAAGCCTGCTGTTTGAAGGATGTTAGATGCATAGTGCTGCTGTGATAAGTAGCCTTTGGAATTTGTAGTGACTTGTATGCCGAGAAACAAAGCGATGTCCCTGAGTTGTTTGAGACTAAAGGCGGAGTTGAGCTGTCGGAGTAGGTTTTGTACAGTTGATGTATTGTTGCTGGTGACTAGTATATCGTCTACGTAAATGAGAATAAATAGCTGAGTGGATCCATGATTGTAGAGAAGCAATAATGGATCTGCTTTGCTGAAGGTAAAACCGAACTGTAGTAGGAATGTGGTTAGCTTGTTGAACCATTATCGCGGTGATTGTTTTAGCTCGTAGATGGTTTGTTGAGTTCGCAGACATATTTGGGATGTTGTGAGTCGGCGAAGCCGGGCGGCTGTTTCATATATACTTCTTCGTGGAGATCACCGTGGAGGAAGGCATTGGATATGTCTAATTGCAGAATTTGCCACTGTTTGTGAAGTGCCAGAGTAATTAGGACGCGGATAATTGTGGGCATCTTGGCGACGAGACTAAACATCTCTGTGTAGTTGATCCCGAATTATTGAGAGCAACCTTGCGCGACCAAGCGCGCTTTGTACCATCGATTTGTCCATTTGAGTGACGTTTTATTTTGAATGTCCATTTACAGCTGAGGATGGGCTTGTTCGAAGGGAGAGGGACGAGAGACCAAGTGGCTTGCTGTTGGAGCGCCATGTATTTGTTAGACATAGCCTGTCGCCAGTGTTTGTGTTTAGCTGCTTGAGAATACGATGTTGGGACGGTGGATGTGGTGATAGAGAGATCTAGAATCCGTTTGGGGCGTGATATCCCTGACTTGAGTCGGGTCTGCATGTGATGTGTGGAAGTGTATTGCTGTTGACGTGTAGGGGATGTAGGGATGTTGTTTGTGTTGTCGTTGGTGGAAGTTATGTCTGACTTGGGGTTGGCAAAGACATGGAGGTGCCGTTGTTAGAGTTGAGTGAAGTTTCTGTGTGTGTGTGTGGGGGAATTGGTATGGGTCGTGGGATGGTAGATGGGGTAACCAGGAGCAGAGGCGAGTAGCTGGGTGTTTTTAGTGCCGAAGGTGGTGGTTTTGATTGAATATGAAAGGGAAATTGGTTTTCTTGAAAGACGACGTGGCGAGATATGTGGATGTATTTGGTTGTGGGATTGTAGCAGTGGTATCCCTTGTGGAAGGAGTATCCGAGGAAGACGCATTCGTGAGACCTGGGGGAGAGAATTTGGTGGATGCTTGAGGTCGGAGCCAAGGAAAGCAAGTGTGATGCCCCAAGATCTGACTTGGAAAGAATGTCAATCAATTTCACAACAATTTACCAGAGTTATCTATAAACCTTCAGTAAGCAATCTATCAAACATCTATAAAATTTAAACATCAATATTCAAGTCGATTCACATCTCAAAACATCATATACAATACTCAGGAACTAAACTATCAATACAAGTAGAGAAATCTATCCTGTCCTGAGTACAAAAGAATCATCTATCGATCAAAAGAAACTAAAACCTGTCGATCTGGATCAATTCCTATCTCCTGCTCCCGAGCCCTGACCTGAAAATATCAACCACATATAATGAGCCTTACAAAGCCCAGCAGGTCACCTAATACCTATAACTGAAATCAAAGCACGGCTAAGCTATCAATATGCATGTCAGTCAATCACAGTCAATCAATCTATATCAGTCAATGGTCAATGAGTCTATGCAGTGGAAATCAAATCAGTAATCGATGCAATCCGAAAATCAATAGTCAATAAAACCAGTCGATGCAGCGGCAGGCAAATCAATCTTTTCAATTCAATCAATCAATCAATATCCGTCAATCAAATCAATACGGTCAAATCAATGAAATCAGTCGAGAAAAGCAATACGGAACAATGAATCTATACGACAGTCAATACGGTGTAGAACAGTAGCAACAGCGAGTCTATAAAATCTATAGGCAGCAATATCAATGAATCGGTAGGCAGTAGTCCAAATCCACGCTATCAATGCAGTATCTATATCTATCAATGTCTATATCAATGCTCAGTAGTATCTATGTTCAGTAGTCAATCGATGAAATCAGTGAAATCGTACGATACAGTAAACCCGATCAAATCCGTAAAATCCGTAAATCAATACATTAAACATGCAATCAATACGATAATACTGAACAATGTATAATCAATGGTCATGTTGCTGTTGTAGAATTCATATTACTGTTGTAGATATCAATACATTGGTTCTATGAAAAGAGTCGTCACTCTATTGCCCGTCGGCCGCCCGTCGGCATATAATCTCCTTATGACTCCCATCGTTATATCCATGATCTATGATTTAAAGGAAAGCCCGTCGGCCCACCATCCTGTACAGGTATCATCTCCAACCAATGTTCAACCAGGTTATACGTGTTTCAGTATCAATAAGCAATCAATAATCAATATTAGAGCAATCATATCAATAATCATAGGCATATCGATTCAATCTATCAATTTCAGTCAAATCAGGAATCATACAAAAATCGGGCAGAGTAACAGTAGTTTATCGAATTTACACAAAAAAACCTGCAAAAAGACAAATTCTGAATTTCTCCAAATTACAACAGAATAATCACGGCATCAATACAAGACTATTATTCTATAGAAACCAAGTCAGAAAACATCCTGATAATTTTCTATTCGATAAAAACCGCGTAGAACCAATTCCGACCGGAAGAAAATTCGTAGAATACAGTCAAATCGTGTAGAATAATCATATCTATAACACTCTAAAAGTTGTGCGGTGAAAGTTGTGTCAATCTCAAATCGGGTCAATTATTCGACTACAAAAATATAAATCCGGACATATCTCGATAAAAATACAACATCTTTGAAAACGGAAACAGGATTCGGAGTCCTTACCACGAGATCTTCACTTTTCCCAACAGCAGCGTCGGACGAAAAGCGCTCCGCGGTCTCCGAAAACCAGCTTTCCTCTTTTCCCTTTTCTCTTTCTCTCTCCTCAGATATTTCTCTCTCTTCAAAATATCTCATTTCTATATATATCCACACTGATCGTCCTGGACGATCGAGCTTCGTACCGGACGATCCATGAAGAGAAGAATTTCGTCCAGACGAAAAATCACATATCGTCCCTGGCGAAGGGTTCACTGACTTATTTTCGTCCAGACGATCCTGATTTCGTCCAGACGAACCATACAGCCAAACATGATTTTTCTACACAACCTGCACCGATCGTCCCGGACGATCCAACTTCGTCCAGACGAACCTGAAGCAAAAACTGATATTACAGCAAGAGCAGCCGAATGTGCAAAGGTGATCGTATTTGGGTAAGTTACCGTGTAGTCTTTGATAGTGAAGAATGCGATCAAATATCAATGATTGGAGGAATGTAAAATATATTTCTAATTTAGCTTCTACATCTTTGTTTAACCGATCCTATATTTTATAAATTCTCGAATCAGAATATTGTTGAGTTTACGAAACTTTTGTAGAATCGACATAATGTTTTCTAATCATTTTTCTCTTCTATTATTTCATTTAGGATAGCTTTTTTACCATTTTCTAAAATAATTGTCTAATATAAAACTTTTTTGAACTAAAAATTTTATATTAAAATTTAACAAACTACTTTAAAAAATATTAAGAAATCTATTATGAACAAAGACTAAAACTCTAAAAGCCAATCAAATCTTAATACTATATCTTCATAAATCTAAAATCACTGAAAATAGAACATCGAAATCTGAACTCTCTGCCAATCTACAATGACTGCAAGGTTTTATTATTTTCAACTTCAATTAATGAAATCTGCTCCACCTTTGGACAAAAATTGAATGATGTGACAGTGATTTTTCATCTTTTTTACTGTCTCTGCCACGCAAATCATGAATCAGAATCAATGAGGTTTTCCCCTCCTGTCATTTTCCTGGTGGGGCATAATTCCTTGAGATAAGATAAAGATGTACACTATTTATGCCATTGGAACCTTTCTCTATAAAAAAATAAGAGAGAGTTCTTACTTTTCTGCAAAAGGAGTTGGAAAAATAATGAGAAAGAAAGATGAAACATCTTATTTTTTTTCCTCATGCAGCCGAAAGATTCAAGCCCCATAGTCAAATGTATATCTGGAATTGCGACCAATAAATACATGCATGGGGCGGAACAAGTCTTAATTTTTATGGGGGATAAACTTATAAATAATTATTGGTGTTGCCTCAAATTTGGCTCGATTCTTCACTACAAGAAAATGAGTCAATAGCGACCTCTATTTGTTCATATTCTCGAGCATCGTACGCTTCACAAATATATTGGGGGGTCAAGGAGGCAGTGCTCACTCGAGGGGTTAAGGGTCAGCGCCCCTGTGGAGGTTTCTAGGGGCAGCGCCCGTGGAACAAATTTTAGTGTGATTTTTATCTAAGATGAGATATTTCTTGAAAAAAGCTTTTAATGTCTAAGCTAGTGAGATTAAGATTTTTAGGTGTTATTTTAAGTCAAGAATGAAAGCCAAATAAGAGAGATTGAGAAGAGGAGAGTAACTCCTTTATCTTGTACTCCTTGGTTGCAATCATAAGAATTTCATGAGGTTGTTTTGGAAATTTTATTGATTGAAAGAAGGTTAGGTAGTAAAAAATCTTACTTTTTAACCCTAAAAATTATGACAATATATCTTTTAAGAACCGAGAGTTTAATCTAGCATTGGTCTTCAAAATACCAATGAATGTAATAACCAAGCAAGCACTATAATAACTTGAAAATATGTAAAACAAGTTTCCTTCAATTTTCTTATCTTGAGCTCCTCCATAAGGCACTATAGGTGGAAACATTCTTTTATGGCATGGTCATGATACCTATGGATGGTAAAATACTTTGAAGTATCCTCAACAAGCATTGTAATAACTTGAAAATACTTTAAAATAAAAAATAAAAAAATTGCATATGAGCGTTGCGACGCTGTGCTTTTTTAGTGCAGCGGCTTTGGATTTTGCAGTGTTTGGGCTCTAAAATTCGACACAGCGATGTTGATGCTCTCTTTTATACAATAATTCTAGAATGAAAATGCAGCGCTACGTTCTCCTACCCCTCTCCCTTGTATTGTTTTCTTGTTGAGGATGGATCTAAGGAAGGGAAGAAGAGAAGAGAAGAGAGAGAAAAGAGAGAGGAACTCCATATAACCCATGTTTCCAGCAGATTTTAAATAATTAATTAAATGATTTAAAATTAACTATTCAAATAATTTAAAAAAATGATTAAAATCAATATTAAATATTTCCTAATTTAAATAAAATGATTAAAATTTTAATATTATTATTTAAAATTTATTTATTTTAAATTTTTATTTTAATTAAATAGTAATTTTAGTAGTTTTAAATTAATTATAAATTTAATAATTATTAATTTTAATATCATATTTTTAATTTTCATGGTTAAATTAATTATATTTTTTCATTTTTATTTTTAATTAATTATTAATTTTAATTTCTATTTTAAATTGATTATTAATTTTACTTTTAGTATAATTCTTGTTTAAATATAAAAATCACAATAGACAAATATGTCAAACCATATTATGTTCTTTCTCCTGTTTTCTATCCAATTCCAAATAATAAGAAATATCTTTTAAACTACTTATATGAAGTAATTATCTTCGCAAAATTAAATAAAAAATATAATATAAAATTGCATAATTTACATTTCCCTTCAGGCATGCATTGTGAATGAAATATACTGCCATTTGGTATAAGAAATGCTCCATGAAAATTTTAAAATATTATGATTAATATTTTCACCTCATAATCATAATAAAATATTGTGTATATAAATAACATATTGATATATTCTCAATCTTTGAATGAACATTTCAAACATTTAGAAATATTTAAATGATTGAGTCTTATTTCTACCAATATTCAATTTTTGGTATTATAACTTTTCTTTTGATCACCCTCCCTTATGCCTTCCTCCACAAGTTACATAATCACAACACCTCCATGCTTAAACTTCTATATACCTCTAAGAATCTCATTAGTTAATTCCAAATGGAATAGAGATTTTCATTATAAGAAATTATTGTTTTCTTATGAAAGATTACAATTAGGATGGATTTAGAAGCTTTTGGATTAGTGGTGAGAATTATATATTATAAAATGTTTGTATATAACACTAATCTCAAAGCAAATAGAATGGCTTCAAAGCCAATTCTACAATAAATTTTTTTTTCATTTTATGAGGAAAAAATTATGTCAGAATATTCTAATACAAATTATATTATGATGGATTTAGAAATTATTGCATTTTATTTAAGATTAGTGTAACACAAACTCTTAATATACAACACTAATCACAAAGTCAATTCAATAATTTTTAGGTTTGATATTATGATATAATGTATATCACGATTGATACGTCATTAAAAAACTATCTTGATCGGGCACGAATCTCGATGCAAAATCAAGTTGGAAACTTCCGAAATTAAAATTGGGACCATCTGAACTCCGATTTCAGCAAACTTATAGTCAAACTGAACCTCTCAAAAATATGAACCCAACGACACCAAATTCGACTCAATCCGAGCCCAAATAAGTCCAAATCAAGGACCCAAAGCGTTGTTGGAAGGTTTGAACCACAATTTAGATTACCAAACAATTTCCAAACATTACGTGCTTATAGTCGAATCGAGCGACTCGACGAGACGAATCCAACGAGCTCAAGATCGCTGAATTCCGACAACTCTAAGACCTTCAAATGTCTGACGAATAATCCACAATCAAGGGATTCAATATCGGCCATCCATACAAAACTCCCCATTTTCCCTTGATCTCTCACCTATTTACGGGTCATGCCACTCCATAAATCTATAAATAGACCTCTCATTTCTCTTGAGAGGGAATCCAAGGAAGAAGAGGAAATAAGAAGAGAAGGAAGAAGCTCCTCCTCGACCATCGTAGGAGTCTCGTCGGACCACCACTCGAGGTCCTAGACCACCGTCGGAGTTCGCCAGACCACCACTTGAGGCCCTCTCCTTCGCCGGACCACCACCTGAGGCCCTCACCTCTACCGAACCACCACTTGAGGCCTAAACATCAGTCGGACCACCGCCTGATGACGTTGCTCCGCCGGACCACCACTTGAGGCCCCGTGCTCCACCAAGCCACCACTTGAGGCCCGGACTTCCACTGAACCACCGCCTGATGTCTTTGCTCTATCGAACCACCACCTGAGGCATGAACTTCCACTGGACCACAACCTGATGCTCGGAGTTCTGCCGGACCACCACTTGAGGCCCGGACTTCTGCCGAACCACCGCTTGACGTTGTTGCTCCGCTTGACCACCATTTGAGGCCCTCACCTCAACCGGACCACCACTTGAGACCCGGACTTTCGCCGGACCACCACTAAGGACCCGAACACCCCCCGGACCACTGCTTGACATCGTTGTTCTGTCGGACCAACACTTGTGTCCCTCACCTCCACCGAACCACTACTTGAGACCCGAACTTTCGCCTGACCATCACCTGGCGCTCGGAGTTTTGTAGGACCACCGCTTGAGGCCCTCGCCTTCGTCGGACCACCACCTGATGCCCAGAGTTCTGCCAAACCACCACCTGAGGTCCGGACTTCCGCTGGACCATCACCTGGTGCCCGGAGTTCTGCTGAACCACCAAATGAGGCCCGGACTTCTGCCGGACCACTACTTCACGTTGTTGCACAGCTGGATCACCACCTGATGCCCATAGTTCTACCAGAGTATCACTCTACTACAACGGTCTTTCTATCCATGATCTTCGATCAACTACGGTCTTTCGAACCCCTGTATCCTGCCGACTATGGTCCTTCTGACCTCTGTCGCATACTACGGGCCTTTTGACCAACATCGCCAGACAAAGGCCTTTCTGACCTCGGTCTCCTGCATACTGTAGTCCTTCCGACCTCTATCACCAGACAATAGTCTTTCCAATCTCTATCCTATCGACTATGGTCGTGCCGACTAAACAAATATGTTTATATTGTATCTCCCACCATGTAATGCACTCTATATGATGTACATTTGTACCATCAAGCCAAGGCCTTCTCCCAACAAAGGGCCTCATTTGTAATCGACTGCAAATACTAGTGGATTCATTCAAACTGGGCTAGGCCCCCGTGGTTTTTCCCCCTATTCAGAGGTTTCCACGTAAAAACTCTGGTCTTTTATGAATTCTACACCCTCTCTCTTATTTGCTTGTGTGATAGATCTTCGTACAACGCTAAGACATTAAACTATATTTCTCTATCACCGCGAATATTCCAAGATGCAACAACCATAGTGATAGAATAAAATAGAATTATGACAAAATTGTTTGATAAGCATATATATATATATATATATAAGAATTATTGTGATTTTTTTTATGAAATAAGACTATTGATGATGTGACTAAAATTTTTTTAATCCTTACAGTTGTAAAAATATAGCTAAATGTGTTATTTTTAGTCACAAAGCTCTTAGCCAAATCTTCAATAATTGCACTCTAAAAAATGTCATTAAAAACTACAAAAATGTGGTAGAAGCTTAACCTTATTTGCACTAATTTGAAGAAGAATGGGTACTAATGTGATTTCACTATATGAATTTTTGGTGAAAGTTTGAATTATTTTTATTTAGAAATTTTTATGGACTTACGACGAAACATCTATGGAAAATAATTATAAAATAATTAGTAGCTTGTCGATAGAAATTTCATTAGTCATCAACAGATTTGACGTCAAATTTTGTTCAGTTAAGAAATTTTCAAACATTTTATTGTTTACTTTATAATTTATGATGCATCAATACTGTCATAAAAGAGTATGCTAACACAGACGTGCGTGTGACATTCATCCAATGTATTTCGATCACGCCAGATCACGCTTGTGGCGTGACCAAATTTATAGAAAAATTTAGGCTTCATTTAAGGAACAATTATTACGTCCTCTGAGCGGATGTAGAGCTACGTTCGGCCGCCAATAACATGACACCACGTGCTCTTACTCTTTACCGCGCGGCCTGACGACTTGACCCGTAGCGGAACCCGGGAATGCTATGTTTGCGATTTTCTCGGTATTGATCGGTATTTGCTCGGTATTGCAAGGTATTGCTTTGCAAAAACGAGAAATAGCGCTCTGTGAAGACCAAAACCATGCAAATACCGAGTTTTTCTACAACTCGGCACAACTTGGTATTTGCTCAGGATTTGCTCGGTATTGCTAGGGATTTGCTCGGTATTGCTAGGTATTTGCTCGGTATTGCTAGAAAAAACTCGGTACAACTCGGTATAACTCGATACAACTCAGTATTTGCTCAAGATTTGCTCGGTATTGCTAGGGATTTGCTCGGTATTGGTAGGTATTTGCTCGATATTGCTAGAAAAAACTAGGTACAACTCGGTATTTGCTCGGTATTGCTAGGTATTTGAAATATATCCAAAAGGTGATGGGATGTTGTTCGGCTCGTCAAGGATTTAAAAAAACGCACATGCGAGAACCCAAAAAACAGCTGGTCCGGTCGGCGACTTTTCTTCATGCTACGTGGAACTAAAATATTGGTGGCTGAACGTAGAGGAGCGTACGTTCACCGGACCGAATAAAAGTTCTCATTTAAGACAACTTTAAGCCACTGATTTTTTGCTGCTTTCAATAAATTTTTGAACTGAAAAGTTACTTTATAAAGCAATAAAAAATTTATTCCAAACAAAGCTTTAAATAACTATGTCTAGGCCAGGGTGTATCTACCTAAAGCCAAAGGAGGGCAGTTGCGCCAATTTTATAAAACTTAACTAAATATGAAATTCAATAAATAAATTAAGCTAAAATTATTAATTTTTTTATTATTCTCAATAATTTTTTTCTAAATTTTTGTTCTTTCTTTGTCCACCAATATAATTTATTAAAGTTACAAAATTTTTAATTTATCTTTTTCCATCCAAGCAATTGTGTTATTAACAACTAGCATGTTTGCAGTATCTGCTAACCTAAGGGCATCTCCAACCAAAATTCTCATTTTTCACTGCAAAATACAGTAAAATCAAAAAGTGCCGTGATTCATCTCCAGTGGAATGTCATTTTGCCCCCAAATCATCGCTCGTTTCTTTCGCGCCTTTCTCAAACGAGTTCGGTAGAGAGAAAGAAATGACGCAAGTGAACAGTGCGACGCCACTATTAATGTTGCACTGTTCAACTGAGATCAAATGGCGGAAAAAATGACGTTCGGTTGTGGCATTTGAAGGTCTCCATTCGGCTGTTTGCCGAATGATTGGAACTGGTCTAAAGAAGTAAAGAATATTCTACCGATCCGCTTCTTTCACTCACTCTCTCTCTCTCTCCCTTTGCCTCTCTCTAAAGGATAAAATTATTTTTCAATAATTCTTGGTGGTAAAAAAACTGAGTATAAAAGAAAATCATTATAAAAAATAATTTTCGTCAATTTTTTTTAAAAAATAACAAAAATATGATTACAATATAAAAATAAATAAAATAGTATAAAACTATCACAAATTAATCCTAAAATTTTTAGTCTGATCATTAGATTTTTTTTTATAGATGAGCACAATATAAAATTTAGTTTTTTATATTTGAAATTATTATTAAAATAAATATAATATATTATAATAGTTTTTAAATAAAATAATAATTTAAATTTATTATAATCTAATAAATTTGAGGCAAATGCCCTAATAAAAATATTTTTATTTAAAAAATTCTTTATTTAGGGTCCAATAATCAATTCTTTCTGCGGCACGTCTTTTAAAGTTCCAACCGTTGAACGATCCCAAATTCTTCAAATAAAACTTCTTTTTTACTAATTCAAAAGTTGACCATTCTTACCACAAGTCTACAAACATCTTTCTAATTACAAGATTCGGTACAGCCCAATCACAACCGTCCATCCACCCTCATCTCTTTGCATCCATCATCCGTTCGAAATCCCCAAAACAAACAAACCCATCGCCGTCGGTATCGACGCCGACGATCATCCGGCGACAATCATCGATCGTGCATTCGCCGTCTCCGAGAGCTATAAAAACACCAAGAAGCTCCTCTGCCGAGATCTTTCCATCGCCATCGGCATCAAAGACGGCGAACACATCGCGGAGCTCGTCGCCGGCGACGGGTTCACCGAGCGCCGCAGGGACGATGACCCCGAGCTCATCCAAACTGATGCATCCATCGCCGTCGCGATCGATCTCCGCCACCATGGAGGCGAGCTCCTCCTCTGTCGGCGGATCGTGTGGGCCCAGCCGTTTAAGCACAGCCTCGAGCTCGCGCTTCGTGATCTTGCCGTCGCCGTCGCGATCGAAGACACTGAATAGGTCGTCGACGGCGATGGGGAGAACGGATTTCGGGGTCAGGGTTTCTTCCGAGGAAGAGGCGGTAGTGATGGATCCGAAGGAGGGGGATTCGATCCGGGCTCTTTTCTTCGATTTAGAGATCTTTGAGAAGAAGGATCCAATTTTGATGAGCTTCATCACTTTGATGAGATGAGAGAGAGAGAAAAAGGAAAAGTGAAGGCGAAGACCAAGAAGAAAAGCTTTGGTAATTGCAGAGAGAGGGAGAGAAGGCGGTGGGGGAATTAAAGGCCGTGAGGGGAAGTTCGGCGGTGAGCTTCGAGGAAGCTTCGCAGGAGAAGGATTTTTTTTATTATTATTATTACTATTTATTGTATTAATACTATGCTCAGCTTTTCCGCAGATCTGTTGGGAAATTTTATTATCGTGAATTGACCGTTGGATGAATTTCCAAAAAAAAAAAAAATTAGCCGTTGGGTTTAATTACTTGCTTTACTGGACTTTCCCGTTGAGCTTCTAATTGTGTGAAAATCTTTTGCGCGTACGTTATTAGCTGTACTGAATCCGTAATATTTATTTTTTGGAAAAATATTAATCCGTAATTGACTCCACATTTGACATTACTTAATTTATGTAAATATTTAAACGGACCTTAAAAAATTTATAGTAGTAGACTATGTCTATTTTCTTTTTGGATATTTGAATCAATAAAATAAACACACACATTACATATATAAGTTTCAAATTCAATCTCTTTATTAGTAGCCAAACCCCGCGGCCAATAGAACAAGGTGAGCTGCGTGTAGAGTATGTATTTTACATCTTAATTTTTGACAAAAATATTGCACGCAAACAAAGTTATAGATTAAGAGAATTGTTTAATGAAAAACCACAGAAAAATCATAGAGAATGCCCCAGTGGCAATAATACACTATTGAGTAGAAAATACAAAAATTATTCTTTCATCACAATTGAAAAAAAGGGAGTAATTATAGTACAAATTTTCGTTTTTCTTTCTAGGGATTATAGAAGTCATGACTACAGGCGAACATTTAAAACATAACAATAGGATTAAATGCTGGCAGAAGTTTGACGATGGGGGTGACAATTGCAGGTGGTGGTTATCAGCGGCAATAGTCATAAAATGCAAGAGAGTTCTTTAGATCTCTCGGCTCTTCAAACTCTTCCTTCGCAGAAAATGAAAATATATTTATAGATTTTTTAATATGGACATTTTGATAAATTTCGTCAGAATCCAATTGTGGACCTCCGAAAGAGCACCGCTCGTGGGGGTACGAACGCAGAGGGTACGACCGCACCATCCCGTAGGACAAAACGATCGTAGGCCTCTACACTCGACACGAATGGGTCGATGGAAGGGCAGATTGGATCGTGTATACGACTAACCATTGGGGATAGAGGCTTTCACCAACACATCCCCGATGGGTAGCAATATACACGACCTAGTCACGGGTTTCCCCCACCCGAAAAAGTTTGAATGAGGTTTAGTAGATTGTGGGAACCAAGTTTCCCACGGGCGTAAGCCCCCGTGGTTAATTACATCCCAGGTCGGAGCCTGAGAAAACTCTCGATTAAGGATCATACATTATCCTCTCATAAAGTGGGATCGGCACGAGGGGGTAGACTAAGAAGTCCTACTCAAAAGGGAAGAAGAGTCTCAAAGGGCTAAATCAGACATGTGTGGCTCATACCAGTATTCGGAGGCTCTAGAGCACTAAGCAGAAACTGGAGAAAATAAATCAAGCACTCGATCACATGCGTGAGAGAAAAGATGGAGGTGACGTCATCCTGTGACGCATATAAGTAGAATTTATAGCCCCTGAAAAAAAGGGACCTACCTACCATTTAAGACATACTACGAGACCGAATGTAGTAGCCTCAAACCCTAAATCTAGATTGGGCTTAGTGTTCTACGAACAACACTAAGACCCGTGTCCTAACTAATGCAATGCAAAATCTAGACTTACCCCGGCCTGGATGGGGGAGCCAGCTAACCACCTAATCAATTTAAAATCATGCTATCAAGTCATTTATGAAAGATGGGCGAGAAGTACAGTTTTTAGAAATAGGACCGACATCTAGAGAATTTCCTAATTAGTCCTGGACTTATGTAGGGTGAATACTCCAAACTAATGCAATTAAATTTTAATTAATTAGTTACTAATGCAATGCATGCTAGTTAAAATGTCAGCTCATGAATGCTTTGGATTTTTAAAAAATAGGCTTAATATAAAAATAATTTTTAGAAAAGACTGGGTCTCCCTAGGTCCGGCACTTCATCCTCATAGGCCAGATTATCCGGACTCTACTCGCAGGCAGGGAGATGTCTTATTAGAAGGAGAGATAAGATGTAGTAATATGCATGCGACCCCGGACGATTCCGGCAGTTCTCTAAGTTCGTTAAGTTTCTATGTTGTTTAAAACTTAAAATTTTGGGAATTAGTTATGAGTAGAAAAATTTTAGTCCTTAGAGAGCCTAACAAAATCCAGACGAAAACAAAAGCGGCATTCAAGAAAGAAACCTATAAAAAGCAGGTATTTCTACTGCGCAACCAGGAAAGCACATCAATATAAATCCCAAAATAAATCATCTAAATGTCCATAGGCAAACTGCCCTTATTACAACCAATTTGCAAAAAATAAAGTGGCCGGGCACCACTGCCAACAACCCGGATTTTTAAGCCTATGATAGACGCCAACAACTTTGAGTGGGATATTAGGTCTTCAAATCTTTAGTCTCTTAGATATCTTCTCTCTGGACTCCTTAGATCTCTCCTCCTTGGACTCCTTGGATCTCTCCTCCTTGGATTCCTTGGATCCGTCGTGGCTTGAATATCCAAATGGAAGAAGACCATCCCCTTAGGGATGCCTTCTTCTTTTAGCATCCGAGCTGGATAAGAATATCCCAACTCAGAGTTGTTTTCACAACTCTCACCAATATTACAATCAAATTACATTAATAGAAAAGCAGTAAATTCTAAGAGCACATGCAAGATTATCCTAATAAAAATCATCTCAAGCAGTTTATATGAAAATAAAAGTGTTAACATCATTGACCCTGTGCTAAGACATGCTCTTAATTTTGAGGGCTAAGCGCTCCACCTGTGTAGTTATAATTAATTTAGCCCTCATTTTATTTAGGCGGAGCTGAGCAAGTACCTGCATAAAATATTATTAGAAATCATGACATTGCTCCCCCCTTTTATTAGCTTGAGCATGGCCACCTGCACGGAAGAACAGTATATATATGACGCTCCTAACCTATTGGTAAGTCTAACGCTCACATCCAGAGTGCAGAAAAAGTAAGCAAACACAACAATCAATTTTCAAACATCATGCAATGAAAACCACGAAAAGTTCCGGCACACAACAGAAAATAAATCCCAGCGGCCTAACCTAAGTCTAGAAGTAGTGCCTTAGCAAACAATTCAAAGTGTGTGTAAAGCTGGTGTGGTTTGGATAGTTCCTAGATTGGGTAGTTAGTTAAAGTTGCCTAGAGTTGTAGTTTGTTAAAGGCCAGAAAAGGAAATTTTAATCAAAGTTCAAATATTAATGGATTAGGGTCCATTATAATTATTTCAGTTTGTTGATCAGTTTTAAGAGCTTAATGTATTCATATTTGAAGTTTAAATTGTATTAGACAATTTTGGAAAGTTCCGGGTCCTCCTAGGTACTAAGCTAAGGGTCCAAAAAGTCACTATGGGAAAAAAGACTAAGTTTGGGATTTATAACACCCTAGGAAAATACTAGATCTTAAGAGAAGAAGTTAGCCAGGTAGTGCACTAAGATTGGAGTTTTCTAGACAAAGTTATGAATTTTCTAAGTTCGGGGTATTTATGGAATTTTCTAAATTAACTAGGAAAGGGCCTATTTTGCAATTTTGGCTCAAATCAGCTCCAAACTGAGTGGAATCACTCCCAAAAGGTCAGGAATGACCTAAGAAAGTGTTCCCAAGGGCTTGGAGAAAATTTGGGATTTTTAATAATTTTTAATGATTTATTAGGGGCAAAATTATAAATTCCACCTATAGTCAAATTAGGAGTCAACCTGAAGTCAAACAAGGGAGCCCTATTTATCTAAGGTCAAGGATCAGATTATGGTCATTTCAAGATATTATGGGTAATTTTCTGACCTAAAATACATTTATTATAATTTTTAGAAGGTCTCAGGGCCTTATTTAGCAGGTTAATTATGGTTGGTTAATAAAGGAGGCTAACAAACCCTAAAAATTCCTAGAAAATTCAGGGAGGTTTATGATGTCCCTAAGTTCAAGTGTTGAGGTTTTCATGTCAATCAGTGATCTATCCTAGTCCCTAGAAAATTTCTAAGTTCGCTAGACGAGTCCTTAATTATTGTCCTTAAGGTGTCACTACGTTATATGGGTTTAAAGTGATGTTTTGTCTAACCCTCAAAGAAATAAATGCATGGGAGTACAAAAATGAAATAAACACACCATGTCCTTAGATCTAGGAGAGCCTAAGCTAAGTGCTCGTGGTGCAACCTACACATACAAACTAAGATACAAGAAAGTAAGTACAACTAACGAAGGGATTAGTGAATGATTGAGACTCAATCACCCACTAATCCACTCCCCCATGATTTTCTCTTCACACATAGAATCCATGTCTAAAATTTCATCGAATAGCGGATCTCCCAAAATTAGGGGATTTAATTATAAGTAATTTCAAAATAATTTAAAATAATTATATAAATATAGATTTTTTTCTTAAAAAAAAAAGATAATTCAAAATAAATCAGTTTGTAATAAGTAAATATATGGGAGACCCACTGACCACCCAATCGAGGTTTCAAAAAGGTTTGAAAATAATTTGTATTTTAAAATAATTATGATAATGAATATTTAATTAATAGGGAAAAGACTCGGAATAGCGGTCTAAAACTAAAACCTGTCAAAACAGCCAAAACCAAGAGGCTGGAAATGGTTTCAAAACATAAAGCTCGTCTTTCTGAAAAGAACGAGGGGTCGCACACCGAAATCCGATTTGAAACGGCTAAGATATGATTTTCCGAAGTTTAAATACAATAATTAAAATATTTAAAAATAGTGTCACTTTACTATTTTTAAAATAACTACAGGTACACTTAACCTCTTCAAACAAAAATGGTCTCAGATTGAACAGAATTCAAATACGAATAAAACAAGGCACTGTGCATCAAAATCCGACATAAAACAAGAAAGTTATGCATTTTTGAAGTTTACATACTATAATTAAATATTACTTAAAATAGTGCTAATGGCTGTTTTTAAAATAACCGCAGACAGATCAAAAA
The DNA here is from genome assembly GCA_022539455.1 of Dendrobium nobile. NCBI lineage: Eukaryota > Viridiplantae > Streptophyta > Magnoliopsida > Asparagales > Orchidaceae > Dendrobium > Dendrobium nobile. The sequence goes on from CM039723.1 coordinate 71,206,112, forward strand.
TTTTTGAGTAAAACCAACTTTAAAATGTGCAGAATTCAAATACAATCAAAACAAGGTGTTGTGCATCGAAATCCGATTCAAAACGGGAAAGTTATGATTTTTGGAAGTTTAAATACGATAATAGAATATTTTTAAAATAGTGCTCTTTTGCTGTTTTCAAAATAACTACAGGTATACCTAATATTTTAAAACAAATATTATCCCAAATCGTGCAGAATTCAAATACAATCAAAACAAGGTATTGTGCGTCGAAAATGGATTTAATACGAGAAAAATATGAATTTTTAAAGTTTAAAGTAATAAAGGGATTTAAAAAAAATTAAAATAGCAATAATTTAAAAATAATTATTAAAATAGGATAAAATAATATTTTATGAAAGTAATTAAGGGATGCTTGAATTTTGAAATTCAAAATTCATGGAGGGAATTAGGGATTTCAGATTCAAAATTCATAGAAGGAATTAAGGAGGCTTTAATGCTTCCTTAATTTTAGAGGTTGGATTTAGAATGAATTAAGTCATCCTAATTAATTCAAAATCCAATGGAGGGAAAATTTAAAATTTTCATAAAAATAGGCTTCATAATTTATGAAAGAATTTGAATTTCAAATTTAGGGAAATTTGAATTCAAAGATAAATTAAATTATGACAATCCAAAATTAGGAATTACTTAAAATAATAATAATATTAAATATAATAAATATAATTTTTAAATAAATAATGATAATAATAATACTAAATTTTTTTTTTTTAAGTAGAAAAGAAAAATTTTCATTCTCTCGATCGAGACATCTAAATTTAATGAAATTTTAAACATAGATTAGTATCATGAAGAGAAAACATGGAGTGATATTTAAAAGATCTAAAAAACACTTATATAAAAAAAAAGTATATAGATCTAAGTGTAGTGACCTAGATCTAAAGTTTTGAGGAATCTCACCGTTAGATCTTCAAGTTCTTTATACAGTTGAGCTTGTAGATTGTCCTCGTATATTTCTCTAGTTGAAATCACGATCAAACAAGCTCTGGATCAACCGGATCGATGCCTTGGATGGATCTAGCCTTGATCTCGCCGGAGGATGGCCGCCGGCGGAGTTTGACCGGTGGATTTGAATGGAAGAAGGTGGGAGAAGTTGGAAGAGCTCTCACACCAAGAAGTTAGGATTGAGAGTGGCTAGTGAAAGAAAAATAGAAGCTAATCCTCTCATGAAGCCCTAAAAGAGTATTTAAATGATCAAACACTTAGATCTACGACTAGGATTCATCCTAAGGCTAATTAAGAGAGAATTGAGGTGATTTAGCCATCGATTTAATTGCTTGATTTAATAATAAATTTAAGCTCAAAATTAGATTCGAGTCAATTCAAAATTTAATTTAATTTGGTCAAATTAACCCAATTAAATTTAAATAAAATGACGACTCAAATCATAACAAACTCGATGTGGCCAAGGCGGACTAATCGATCCCAATCGAGCCTAATTCGACTCAACTCGAGCTGATTTGTGCTCGAATTGAGCCTTATGGGCTTGATTAAATCAATCAAAAGCCCTCAATGACACTCGAACGAAAATCGAGGTCAACACCAATGTAGTCGATCATATAGCCCATATTGATCCCTTTGATCATATATGGCTCACCAAATGCCTAACTGCCTTAATGATGTCTGATCGAGTGATATTGACTTCATTAGATTTGTTATGTTGAATTACTGATTTGATTATAAGCATGCTAAAATTGGTTGTCGTTTGAACTATAAATTAGTATTTAAGAATTTTCAAAAATAATTTAAGTGCATTATTTGAGCTCATTGGTAGTTTGATCGGATTATTTGTAGTGTTGATAGATTTGTCTCATTGAGAGGTTCATTTCAACTATAAGTTTATTAAAATTAGACTTCAAATGATCCTGAATTCAATTGTGAAAGTTTCCAATTCAAATATTACCTAGAGATTCATGCATATCATGCGAATTTTTCGATGTTGTATCAAGTAAGATTTAAATATTAAAAAAAAAGGTTGCATGGAAAGAAATTTGGATTTGTTGATGGTCAAGAATATGAGAGGGTGATGATATGAATAAGTAAATGGTGGGGAGCAAGTATCCGCCTTGGTCAATAGTAATGATGAGAAGCTATTTCAAAAAATTAGCAACTATGTGTATTTTACAGGTGATTGATAGTGGAAATAGTGTGATAGTAATTGCAAATGAAAGTTTAATATGAGTGACGATAAATGGGGTGCATTGGTCGTCTAAGGATGAGCAGTAATGGTTGTTGGCTTCAATCAATGGCAGCAACATACACCAACATTGGTTGATAATTATAGTTGTCATTTATTTTAAAAATAATCCATGAAGGTGTCGAATGTCGGTTAATGGTGGTCGCGTGATAATGAACAACGATGATAAATGGTGTTAGTCTGCAGTGCTCCAACCTGACGCTATAGAGCCAGATGCTCATTCCATAGTCCTTATTAAACACAATAGCTAAACTCAAACCGAACAGCTGATTATCTAATCTAGGTCGCTAACTTTCATTGGCTTATTCAAAACAAGCCCCCAAATAAACCATCGGCTTATTGAAGTCGTTGACTTGCTAAAGGAAGTCAATTTATTTTAGCCACTCAAGAAATCACTGATTTGATGAGGAAGTCATAGACTTGATAGTTTTAACGAGCAAGTGGAAAGATTAGGGAAGGCGAAACAGAGAAAAGCATCTTTCATTTTATATTCATAGCTCCTATATATAAGAGAACTTATACAGGTACAAAACAAGAAAATAATAATTAACAACAATATAAAGTAAAGCCATGTGTACAAAGCCTAAATACTAATAACTCCCCTCAAACTAATGATGGGAAGCATCAATTAGTTTGCTTGAAAGCATTGTAAATCGATGTATAGGTAGAGGCTCATTAAAGATATATGCTAGTTGATCATTATGCAGATATGATGAACTGAAAGGTGCTTGGCAAGAATACAGTCTCAAATAAAATGATAATCCACATCAATATGTTTACTTCTATCATGGTAGATCGGATTATTGGCTAACGCTATTGCAGATGTATTGTCACAATAAATTGTAGTGGGAGACATCTGAGGAATGTTAAAATCTTCCAGTAAACGACGAATCCAAATGACTTCAAATGCTTCTGTAGAGAGTGCTCGATATTCAGCTTCAGTCAAAGAGTGAGCAACCATATGTTGCTTTTTGACCTGCCATGATATAAGAGATTTTCCCAATAGATTACAGTAACCAGATATTGATTTGCGATCAGTAGAATCATGTGCCCAATCAGCATCAGCATAGCCTTTGAGTGTAAGATCGTCTCTATGGAGTGGTATTCCAACATGTGTAGTACCATGTATATAACATAATAATCTTTTAAGAGCATCAAAAATAATATTAAGAGGTTTATGCATGAATTGACTTAGCTGATGAACGACAAATTGGATGTCGGGGCGAGTCAAAGTGAGATACTGTAGTGATCCAATTAAGTGACAATACAATTGAGGATTAGTAAAGTCATCATTGGAAATGTTAGAAACCACTGTCTTGCACGTTGTAGGGGTGAGAACAGCTTTTGAATTTTTCATACCAGCCCGATCAAGTATATGTTTCACATTTTGTTGTTGATGCAAGATAATGCCATATTCAGTTGGTATTGCTTGAATACCAAGAAATTGTGATAGTTGCCCTAAATTTTTCATTTGAAATTGATCTTGTAAGTTGGAGAGTAGACGGTTGATCTTGGTTGTCGAATTTCAAGTTAGAATAATATTATCTACATATATTAAAATGTATAGAAGAACTGAGCTCTTTTGATATGTGAGTATTGAGGGGTCAACTGCACTCATATGAAATCCAAATTGTTGATGATGAGTAGAAAGCATGGCATACCATTCTCTAAGAGATTTTTTAAAACCATAAAGCACTTTCTTCAATTTACAAACATAGTTAGGATGGAGAGAATCTTGAAACCCATGTGGTTGTTGCATATAGACGGTATCACTAAGAGTGCCATGTAAAAAGGCGTTTGAAACATCTAGTTGAATAATATTCCATTAGTAGTGAAGCGTATGAGAATGAAGACACGAATAGTAAGGATTTTAGAAAAAGGGCTGAATGTCTCATGGTAATTTAAGCCATATTCTTGATTAAAATCTTTGACTGCAAGTCGTGCTTTATATCGAGAAATAGATCCATCAGATTTAAAATTGGTTCGAAACATCCATTTGCAAAGGACGTTTTTATTTTGGCATGGGAGGGACCAAATCCCAAGTACCTTGAGTTTGAAGTGCTTGAAATTCTTGTGACATGGTTGAACGCCAATGTGCACTTTTGATGGCTTGATGAAAAGTTGTTGGGTCGGTAGGTTGCAACATATGAGATAAATCAAAGATATGCTTTGGTTTAGAAAGACCGCTTTTAGATCGAGTGATCATATGATGAGTTGAAGGAACATGCAAATTGGTGGTGTGTATGGATGAATGTGTCGGTGTTGTTCTTGCAAGATATATGTTGAATTGATTGAAGTGCCTGTGGATAGGCAAGGTGAGCGAGGAGGAGTATCAATTGAGTTGGAACTGGGATTTGAAGGTTTGTGCAAATGTGGGGGATGAAAATTTGTAATAGACATATGAAGACCAGCAGTAGGAACAAGTAGTAATGGATCGAGGAGGAGTCGAAGGTAATGTCTTGTGATTGTTGGAGGTAGTGATGAGTTGTTTATAAGAAAAGACTATTTCATTGAATACAACATGACACGAAGTATAATCTTGTTGGTTGCAGGATCCAAGCAGCGATATCCTTTTTGAAATGGAGCATAGCCTATAAAAACACACGGATATGAAAGAGGTGAGAGTTTATTTGGAGCATAAGGTTTTAGCCATAGATAATAAAGACATCCAAACACTTATAGATGATTATAGGTGGGTGGTTTGTGATATAACAGTTCATAAGGAGATTTATTTGAGGTGTTTGATGAAGGAAGATGATTAATGAGATAAGTAGACATCATAAGAGTGTCCACCCATAAATGTTGTGAAAGGGAAGCTTCAATGAGCAAGGTACATATAGTCTCAATTAAGTTACGGTGTTTTTGCTCTGCTAACCCATTTTGAGAAGGTGAGTAAGGGCATGTGAATTGATATATGATTCCAAGATTTTTAAGAAAGATTTTAAATTTAATATTAAGAAATTCACCACCTCCATTTGTAAGAAGAATTTGAATGTTAGCTTGAAATTGACGTTTAATCAATCTTTGAAATTCAAGAAATGCGTTAAACATGCTAGATTTTTGAACTAATGGATAAACCCAAGTATATCTTGAAAAATCATCAATAAAAGATACATAATAGCAATATCCTTGAGTTGATGTAGTTGGGGAAGGTCCCCAAACATCATAATGAATTAAAAAGAAATGAGTAGAGCTAACATTTTGAGAAGTAGAAGTAGGTAGTCGATGACTTTTGCAATACGACATGCATTACACATAGAGGGTGAAGAAGAAGTACAAATATTAAGAACATTGTTATATAAAGTAGACAATGTATGAATCGATGGATGACCAAGACGTCGGTTCCACAAATCTGGAATTTGTTGGATCGAAATAAGAGCAAACTTGGAGGGCTTGGTTGGTAGGGTATATCAAACTTGAAAGGGATAGAGACCATTAATACACGGACCCGTGAGAAGAGTTTGGTGGGTCTTCTGATCCTTGATAGCATAACCAGGAGAGGAGAAGGTTATAAGACAGTTATTGTCAGCATTAAGACGGTGTACAAATAATAAATTGAATGACAAATTAGGCACAAGATTCAACTGAGATAATTGGAGACTGTATTGACGAGTTGGTAAGATACCTTTACCCGTCGTATGAATGGGAAGGGATTGGCCATTACTAATAACAACTTGATTAGAGCAAGTATACGATTGAGAAGATTGAAATTGAGTGGGATCAGAGGTTAAGTGGGAAAAAGTCCCACTATCAAGAAACTAGTTAGTTTGGTGTGAAATAGCGGGAGAACTGTAGAGTGAAGTGTTTGAAGGATCGGTGTTATACTGATCGTCATGCCTGTGCCAACACTTGATGGAGGAATAATCGGATTTACCGCATATTTGAAAAGTAATGAAAGATCTTGATGATATTCCACCACGGTTGTAGGTGTTGCTAGTGTTGGAAGACGAATTATTTTGATACGATTGTCATCCGCGTGAATTGTTTGAAAGACCCCGACAAAGATGACAAAAAGCTGTTAGCGTCATGTTACTTCCAGATATATGCAACGATTGAATTTCATGCGATGTTTCATGGGCAATATTGAGTTCATCGCTACACATTAGTGTGTAAAGATCATCTAACGTCAAAGGTTAAAGATTGGTTCGGATTGAGTTTTTAAGGCTTGGCCGGTGACAACCCATCCAGGGTATAATGAATAATATATTCAACATCAAGGGGAGCTCCGGCGACAGCTAAGGAATCGACTTTGGTTTTAACTTCAAGAAGGCATTGCGCCATAGTCTTAACTTTCATGGATAGATAATGTAACTCATGTTTGAGTTGAATAATTCTTGATTGTGTTCTGGGCTGAAGTCTGTGATCAAGAATGGCCCAGATCTCGGCACATTGTTCTACCAAGATGACATAGGGCTAGATTGAAGGGGAAATAACAGAGTACAGAGATGCAGCAAGATTTTGATTTAGCAAATGCTAGTCAGTGTATTTTGGATTGGAGATTGTAAGACTTGTGGCATTTGGGATTGTCTTTGGCAGAGGCGATGTCGTTCCATCCAAGAACCCTTCGTACCCATTTGCACGAAATAGATGGAGAACTTGAGATCTCTGTAAGGGGTGATTGTTGGCGGAAAGAGGCCTAGCTACGATATTCTTGATGTTACCCATCAAGAATTTGAGCGATGCTGGAATTTGCAGAGAATCCATGGACGGGGCGGGAGATTCAGTGTCGGATTGATTTGTGGAGGACATAGCCGAAGATTGAGGAATGAAGGCACACGAAAGAAGAAGAAACAAGAAGAAAAAGAGATCAAGAAGAGGAAAAACCTGCTCTGATACCCTGTTAACGGGCAAGTGGAAAGATCAGGGAAGGCGAAGCATAGAAAAATATCTTTCATTTTCTATTCATAGCTCATGTATATAGGAGAACTTATACATATACAAATCAAGAAAATAATAATTAACAGCAACATAAAGTAACTCCACGTGTACAAAGAATAAATACTAACAGATAAGTCGTACTCTCCAATCAAGATCAATTCATTTATAGGTTTGGTGAATTCCGTTAGAGTTGATGCCAAGTTAACCTACTTAACTTGAAACGAGCTGACTTAGCTTAACTTGATTTTTTAGATAATTGATTGCGCACACCGGAAAACTAGTCATCACCTCAATAGAATATGACAACATTAAAGAGAAGTTGTTCAACCTATGTCACACATTTTTTTTTAAAAAAAAAACCTATGTCACACAGGTAGGGGTGTCAACTTTTGACACGACCCGAAAACCTGACCCGAAAAATCCGGGTTGGACCCGACCCGTTTGATAAACGGGTCGGGTTCGGGTTCACAGATTCGACCCGTTTAAAAAATGGGTCGGGTTCGGGTTGACCCGGCGGGTTGCCGGGTCAACCCGCGTACCCGTTTAATTCAAAAAAATTTGAATCCCGCGCCTGCCTGCCGCGCTGCCCGTGCCTGCCCGCCGTGCTGCCCGCGATGCCTGCTCGCGGAGCCCGCCCGCGCAGCCCAGCGCTACCTGCCCGCGGAGCCCGCCCGCCTGCCCGCGCTGCCTGCCCAGCGCGCCCGCCGCGCCATCGCACCTGCCCCAGCTCTCGCCCGCCGCGCCGCCGTCCGCCGTTCGCCAGAAGCCAACCGGGTCGTGTCGGGTCAATCCGTTAACCCGCCGGGTCGGGTCCGGGTTCGGATTTCCGACCCGTTTGTCTTCCCAGGTCGGATTAGGGTCGACCCGTTTGAACCCGGCCCGTGACCCGAAATTGACACCCCTACACATAGGGCCTCGATGATATGATCTAATTGATTTCTCAATTGGCTTGTATGTTTTTGGGCACAATTTAAACAATTCAATTGATTCTACATATATTTATTACTTCAAAATATATAAAAACATATTTAAATTAAGAAATAGTTGGACCGGTCGGGTTCGTCGACCATATCTACCTACGGTTGGTCGACAAATAGATTTTGCGACCGATTCAGATTTAAAATATTGCATTGGAGCTACTCAAAAATCAGCCAGCGCATTGTTCGTGGGGCCCGCACTTGCCACCTATTGAATCCTTTTGGGAATCGCTGCAAGCCCATTCCACCGTCTTTTTCTTCAAAATAAGGGCGAAAATAATATTTAAATAAGGTGGAATGAGAAAATAAAGGCAGGCAACGTACTTATGCTGTAAGAATTATTAAAATGTTTAACTATATAGGAAGAGCATAAGAATATTCTGCTGGTGACCCAATTTTCAAATTATAAATTAAAATTAACAACTTATATATAAAGGATATCATATTATATTATTCGATTTATATATCTAACATCTAAAATTTTAATAGTACATATATACCGCCTATAGTTCACTTTCATATCAAATATAAAGGATATGAATGAAATATGAGTGACATATTTGATATTAAAAAAATTTAAGATGGTATGAATGTAATATTAAAATTTGGAGTGTTAGATATATAAATAGAATGGCATAGTGGTATATATGTAAATTTTCATATATATATATATACATACATACATATATATACATACATACATATATATACATACATACATATATATACATACATACATATATATATATATATACATACATATATATATATATATATATGTGTGTGTGTGTATAATTTTACATGCCTCTTAATAACATAAATGTCTTATGCCTCTTAATAACATACATGTCTCATGCCTCTTAGTTGAAGAAATAATTTAAAATTTATTTCAGACTAAAATATCATTATTTTTTTATCATAGATTACTTATTCAAACTTTATTGTGAATGATATTTAATTTGTTCAAATAATACTAAATCATATTCAACGAGATCTGAATAATATGAGAACTATTTTTGAATAGTATTCATACAAGGTCAGAATCATGATTTGAACATGATGTATATGTTGTAAGTATAATAGTTGTGTCTTGGAGTATTCGTGACGGTAGAAAAATATAAAGTTTAATGTTTTAGCTTTGTACGAAGATCCAGCACACATACAAATAAAGAAAGAAAGTGCATCATTTATAAGAGAAACCAAGAATTTTACGTGAAAAAACCCCAGAAAAGGGGGAAAAGCCACAGGGCCTAGCCCAGTATGAATGAATCTAATATTATTCGCAGTTGATTACAAATGGGGCCCTTCACTGGAAGGAATGCCATGAATTTATGTAACAAATATAAATCATATAGAGTGTGTTACATGATGGAAATAGGAATAATCATTGTTGACGTGTTCACTTGGTTGAAAGAGCCATTGTCGGTGAGCGACGTAAGTCGAAAGGATCGTAGTCGGTGGGCGACGGATGTCATAAAGACCGGTTTATAACGATGAAGGTCGGAAGGACTATAGTTGGTGGGCGACGTAAGTCGGAAGAATGACGTCAGGTAGAAGTCCAACGATGTACACAAGTCCAACATTGGATAGAAGTCCAACGAATGTTCGACGACGGGCAGAAGTCTGGTGATCGGTAGAAGTCCAACTAAATTTTGGTGTTGGGCAGAAAACTGGGGTCATTCGACTATTGGACAGAGCTCCAACGTCAGTAGGTTGCCGGGTGAAAATCCGGCGTCACTTGAAAATCAGGAGGAACTCTGGCGTCACTTGGAGGTCGGGAGGAACTCCGGTGCCACTTGGAGTTCGAGCAGAACTCCGGCGGCACTTGGAGTTTGGGTGGAACTTCGGTGGTGGTCGAGGATGAGTATCTTCCTTCTCTTATTTCTTCTCTTCTTGCCTCCTTGCTTAATTCCGACGTCAAACAGCTGCCGGATGAAAGTCCGACGATGGTCGAGGAGGAGCTTCTTCCTTCTCTTCATTTTCTTCTTTCATCTCTTCTCTTATTCTCCTCTTGCTTCGATCCCCTTTTCAAGAGAAATGAGATGCTATTTCTAGTTTTTAATGATGACATGACCAATAAATAGGAGGAAGATAGGGGGTAAATTGGGAGTAGTTTGAATGGACGGCCGATATTGAATCTCTTGATCATGGACCGTTCATTAGACATTTGAATGTTAACAATACTGGAATTTAGCGATCTTTTGCTGGTTGGATTTGTGTTGTCGAGCCGCTCGATTCTACTATAAGCATGTCATGTTTGAAAACCTTTTGGTAATTCAAATCGTGGTTTGAACATTCTGAATGTGCTTTGGGTCTTTGATTTGGACCCATTTGGGCTTGGATTGAGTTGATATTAGTGTCGTTGGGTTTGTATTTCCGAGACGTTCAGTTCAACTATAAGTTTGTTGAAATCAGAGTTGAGATGGTCTCTGAATTAATTTTTGAAGTTTCCAACTTGATTTTTTCCTCGAGATTCGTGCCCGATCATGATAATTTTTTGATGATATATATCACTTGTCCCCCTATTTTCAGATGTCGAAGTTCGAAAATTTACACCATAGTCTTTGGGAAATTTTTTGTATGATTTGAAACTAAAAAAATAATTCATTTTTCGGACAACGCTAAGACTTTAAACTTTATATTTCTCTTCCGTCGCGAATACTCCAGGACGCAACAATAATAGAGTGCAATCACAATAATTAGAATTGTAAACTATATGATAGATACAACAGTGTAGTCCAGCAAATCTAGCATAATTGAGAGCAATCATAATAGCTGTTATAGTGAATATCACAAAATAATCCAATAATTATATCACTTTAGATTGCAACCACAACAATTATGGCACAACTCAATTCAAATAAATAGATTGAAAAGAAATGAGATCAATTGAACAAAAGATTTTAACAATAGATGCTTGTGTACAATTGTACTTAGTCAAACAACTCAAATGATTCAATTCCAAAGAGGTAATGAGAGCAAAACAAAATAAGCAATTTTTTAATCATAATTGAATCATCTTCTAAATATGATAGAACCAAGATTAAATCATCTTTGAACTATGAAAGAACCAACTTCGAACTATGATTGAATCATTTTTAAACTATCTTTTAAGATGGTTCGATCATGCTCGAAGATGATTCAATTTGTTGGGGGCAGTAATACCACGTAGCAAAACAAATAAGAAATAGAAAATACAACAAAAAAGAAAGAACACTAGGAGTTAATGTGGATAAACCTAAAACTAGGAAAAAACGACAGAGGCACACCACACCAAGAGTTTCACTATAAAATTTTTGGAGAAATAGTATAGATATCACTTCTTTCTCACTCTCTCTTTACTTTTCTTCTCTTTTGCCCCATTCTCAACTTTAAACTAAGCAAGAAATACATAACAACTATGAAGGGACACACCTTTTAATGAAAAATAAGAAAGAAAACTCTTTTGTTTGCCTTGCAGCACCGCGGTGACAAGTTTGAGCAGTATGACGCTTAATTCTCCATCTCTTGTTTAAATGACAGCTTCGAAGCACCAAGGACTAGAGATCCATAGTGCCCCCTAGTAGTGCTAAGGTTTGAAGTATCGTAGTTCTCTCTATCGTTTTCCACCAAAATATGCAGCACTAGTCGGTGCTCTGGTAAACAGTGTCGGGTAAGGCTTTTAAAACCGGATCGGTCAATGAACCGGAAGAAGGAGTGGTTAGTGGTTTAATGGTTCGACCGGGGTCGAACTAGATGATGTAATAAATAATAAAATAAATATAGTAATATGATGATCTAACCTTAAACTTAAACACAAATTCATCCTATCATACAAATCAAATATCTAAATTAAAAATAAGTTGGAGGTTATTTTATAAATAATATAATTCGTATTTAAAATAAGATTAGTTCACATATATATGTTTTAAATTTAATATAAATAATTTCTAATTTATTTTATATGTTTAGATATACTTCATACTTATGAAAAGTATACAAAATTTACATTATAAGATTATATCTATATTTTTCATGTTATATTATTTAATATTAAAATAAAGATAAAAATTTTAAAATATATATATTAGATAATTAAATAAAATGAAAATAATAATACATAAATATTAAATATTATTTGTATTATTAAACTTTAATTATACATAAATATATATATATATAATTATATTTATAGTGTATGTATAGTGAACTTGAGAAGTGATAACTTTTCTTTAGGTTTTAGTCCCACGTCACCTAGACAATATATATTAGCATTATTTTTGTCTAAAAGGCACATAATATAAAAGGTCATGTGCCATGTCATAAAATATTTTTTTATTCTTGTTTAATTAAAATATATAGGTTTTAAATTTTTTTGTTAAGTCAAATATTTAACAATAAATGCATTAAATATTTTATTTAAAAAAATATTAGCCGAACCGGTTTTTGAAAATCGGCACTGGTTCGCCGGTTAACCGGTTGAACCGTCGGTTCAATCCAGTTTGTGGCTAAAGCAATTTTTACAAAATTTCAAACCGGTCGGCGGACCAGTTCACGTTTCAACCGGTTGAACCGGCCGGTCCGGTCCGGTTTTTCAAAGCACTGGTGTCGGGTGCTCAAGTACACATTTTGGCGCTCGGGTACACAATGCCTAATGCTCAGGTACAAGTATCAGGGCCCTATATGGAAAAAAATCTTTACACTTGAACCCAAGTAGGGGGGAGAACACCCTACAATCCCCCTAATGGACTGATTGAAGGTTCGAGGCAACAATACAACACAATCTGATTTCACACAAAATTAACATTGTATTAAAGATAATTTGGTCATGATTTGAAGATGATTTGTGGAAGGTATTATGATGTATACTAACATTGTTATTTTAGGTTTTAGAGTGCACAATACATTCAAACTTAAAAAATCAAACATTTAATAGCACAAATATTGAACAAATGATAAATGGAGAGACCTGTTTATGAAACTTTGTCATAACCTAAACACATCAATTTTATAATCAATGGACACAAAGAAAGTGTTGGGTAGAGGAAGGGTCGAGGAGCTCCTATGATTAAAAGGAAGTGTAATTGTTCAATACGGGTTTCAACAAGTACTTGGCATACATGCTCTAAACTTATTTAAAAAAAAGTATAAATGCTTTTATTAAATATTTACATTTTTTAACAAGAAAAAAAGATTTTAAAATTGATAAGAAAGTTGCTTGTGAGTAGTTAAAGAAACCACCTCCTAGAAATATGCACTCTCTCTCTCTCTCTCTCTCTCTCCCCCCCCCCCCCCCCCCCAAAAAAAAAAAAATTTCCCTCACTCTTGATTCTTATTGTTCTCTTTTTTTTATTTAATTTTCTTGGTTCTAATTCATCTAGAACTAAAACATAAGGGCATAATTCATTTTATTAGCTTCTATTCTTCTTCTTCTTCTTCTATTACATTCTCAGTTGGCTGACTGGATGAAGATATAATGCCTTAAACTTTCATCAATATGAAAAGTTTGTTAAAAAATATTATGTTGCCTAATCCATTGCCCAAAAGAAAGTTGATGTGTTTTACTAAAAACCATAAATAGAAAGAGGAAAAACATGATAATCCCTTATGCATGGGTGAATCAAACATGAGTACAACCAAATGCTCATTACACAAGTTGTATAGTTGATGATCTAGCCTTCCCTTTCATCCTTTATTTCATAATTTTAGATCAAGAAATTAGTTAAAAAAAAAAAGATCAAAAGAGTTAAAACCTTAGAGAAATGCTAATAATACAAATGATGGAAACTTGCTTCTATTCTGTTGGATCCAAATAGGTTGTGGGTGACGCCCCACTTTACTAGTATGCATGCTTAGAAAGTTAAAACCTAAGAACCTATATTGAGTATAAAAAATGAAAAAGAAACTTTGTGAAAAGTGTATAACTTGATTAATAGTTTTTTTAGAAACTCTCTTCTTCCTTTATTTGAAAGGATCCAAGGGCTATATGAAAAGCTACATAAAAAAAAAGAATGAGAAAATTACTTCTAGTATGGATTGCCCTAGACACACATTATGAAACACCTACTGAATCAGTATACAGTTGCACATATTCCGACCCTATATGAAAAAGGTAATTCACTAAAATTTTGCATATAAACTTTCTTGCATGAGTCTATGAATGTTTAGTATTCATGTGAATGTATGAATATGCTCTAGAGTGAGCCCAGGAGTTTGTGTGCATGTTTGTGAAATATTATATTTCCTCTAGAACTTTGCAAATAAATTCATGTTGCGGTGCTATGGGTGGTGTTGCCGCCCGTGTGATTGGGCACCACAGTGCTCGACCAAATTTTTAAAATAAAAATATATTTTTTCACCTTTTAAATTCATTTCACCGAATCATAGCTGTTGGCTAGAAAGGAGGATTTCTAGAGCAAGAAAATTAGTTTTGGACTATTTCGAGTCATTTTATGCTAACGACCCAATTCTAAAGATTAGTTAGGTTGCGTTTTGCCAACTTCAATTTTTAATAATTCAACAATTAAAAATATAAATTATTGATGTCTAAACTGAGATAACTTTTCAACAGAAAAAATTTACTGCGTAATTTTTGGTATATTATAGAGAATGTGGTTCTAAACATTTTAAGTATTTTTTTGCAAAATTTCTATAAGGTATTTTTAAAACACTACTTTTCTAAAATTATAAGAAAATATGAAGGCGCTGGAAAATTATACTATAGAAAAATTAAGCCTCTAAAATATAGTTCTACACAATCTCTGGTAATTTGTTAGAATTCTGAGTAAGTAAAATTTTAGATACATTGTACTGGCTCTATTGCTAAAATGCTGCCCATTAGGCAAATCTCTTATTTTTTTTTAAATAGTTTTATTTATGTTAATTATGCATTTGTACACCTCCGTATATATATTTACGGAGTTATGTTGCGAACATTATGAAAGTATTGAGAGCAAAAGAAGCCCTAAGGGTCACAAGTTCTAAAAGGGATGCATAAGAGTCTTGAAGTTCTTAATGGAAGACATATGGGCTATAATTATATTACTTTCTGCTCTGCATTGTGTGCTTATTTATGTTTCATTCAGAGTACTTTATAATATATCGAGCATACTACACTCAAAATTTTGTAACATAGTTATCTATAAAATCCTGCATTATCTTAACACCACTCTACTTTAAGTCTGTCATTAAGATTGGAATAAATGCTTTATTTTAAGACATTGGTTTTGCAATTATTAGGAAATGATTTGTGGAAGGATGATAATATGTTGAGCTATTTTAGCTCATTCTATGTTATACAATTCATTTTCAGATTAGGGCAGGGGAAAAGGGTTGATTGAGTAAATAAGTTTTTTTTTTAGTCTAGTTGGTGTGTATGTATATTTTCTACTTTTGTTTTAGATTTTTAAATAGTCTTGGCATTTTTGTATTTCCTGCCATATGTTTATATGTTGTCAGGGTTTGTTATAGCAATAATAAATATTATGTGTACTTTTGTGGTTGAATGGAAAGAAAGGAGATTTTATTGATGGGTAAATTTATATGCATTAAATATTAGAAGCTCTAGTATTTGTTATCTAAAAAGAAATCTAATATTTCTCCAAATAAAAGAACTTAGTATGTTATGTTCTGTCACCACCAACATGGTATGATTCATATATGTGGGTTATATTGGGCTTGGTAAGTCTATTGATAGTGGACAAGCTAGGAAGGTCGTTGTGATGAGTCCTTTGAAGGCATTGGTGACCTTTTTGATGGATTATTTGGATTACTTCGATTTGGTAGGAGAGTTTATTCAATCCATGAGGGTAGTGGACTCCACAATCGACTAGTTGTCATAAAGAACCTTGAATCCTCTTAGGAAACCTTTCTCAATAACTCGGAAGATAGATTTCTTTAATGATACTCTGCTCAAGATTATAGCAAGTGGCTTTGAGGGTGTGCTTTGCACTGGGTAATTAGTTTCAATCTGGGTGGTTCATGTGAAACAATGGCATTTCCTTGGAAGGTGACTCATTTCTCACTACTTTGCATAGTTGTGATTGATAGCCTCTTGGCAAGTCTTTGTTATCTAGGTCCGTGAGTTGCAAGTTTACTTGTTATGATCTATCAATTACATGTTAAATACCTGAAAAATATATGTGAATGTGTATATCGTAAGACAAGAAGAGTGCACGTGAGATTATGAAAGAACTAGGGGTGTAAATTTTTGACACGACCCGAATCCGACCCGAAAAAATCCGGGTAAGGGTTAACCCGGACCCGAAACCGGTCGGGTTCATCAAATCAACCCGTTTTAAAAATCGAGTCGGGTTCGGGTTGACCCAGCAACCCGAAATTGACACGAAAACTCATATTTGACCTGAAAACCTGAGATTGGCCCGTTTTTTACCCGAAAACACGAGATTGACCCATTTTTTACCCGACTTTTGACCCAAAAACTAGCAATTTTGGGTCAACCCCGAGTCATTCGTGTCGTGTCGGGTTGACCTGGACCCAAATCGGGTTGGGTTCGGGTCCAAAAACCTTACCCGTTTTTAAAAATGGGTCAGGTTCGGGTTGACCCGAATAGTGACGGGTCAGTTCCGGGTTCGACACGAATTGACACCCATAGAAAGAACTATGATCTGATTTCTTGCAAGTAAGCCAAAAAGAATCATCATAATAAGAAGAGTAGATATAGAATTTTAAGGATTTGGCAACCTAAATTCATTATAGTATAAATTGAGATTAAATATTTAATATTTGAGGAAATCAAAGTCTAATAAATGAGTCTTAATAAGAATATCCAAAGTTTTAGATAGAGAGAGAGTTATAATTAAATAGTAATAGAGTGTTGTCTGAAGTCTTGTGGACCCTTTTTTCTTAGTCATTAATGTTATATTTATAGTAGCTCCTACCCTTGAAACATGAACAAAGCGTTCATAAATGATAGAGTAGATTAATTATTCATCCTGAAAATTTTTATTGTAAATAATAAATATGACAGTTGAAGAAAATAAATTAAGAACAGAAGATGAGAAAAAAACTCTAATATAAGAGCTCTTGCAGGGGTGGAACCAGGAAGGGCTAAGGTTATGTAATTGCCCACCCCGTAATCTTTTTGTTTTCCCCCTTAAAAAAATAAACATTTTAACTATTTTGCTCACTTTCAATAAATATAGTTACCCAAATTCTAAGAAAAAGTTCTTTTGTATTTCATATATAAGATTATGAACTTCGCAATCCGCTTTTGCTCATCCTAAAAAAATGAGGTTAGTTCTGCCATTGAAGAAACCACATGATTCCTAGGCATCATAGTTCTCATAACTTGTCTTTTCCTCTTACTTCAACTTAGGAGTGTCAAAAATTGACACGACCTGAAACCCGATCCAAACTCAACCCGATAAAATCCGAGTTCGGGTCAACTCGTTTGTAAAACGGGTCAAGTCTGGGTTCGGATTTTTGACATGTATGAAAAATGGGTCGGGTTCAGGTTGACCTGAAAACTTGCGAGCGACCTGGCTAACTCGCGACCTTGACCTCTTACCCACGGCAAGGCCCGCCTTCATGAGTATAATTGAACTCCAGCCTCCTCCGGCCTACCCTATGGTTCACTGCTGAATGCCCGGTGTGCCCGCATCCTGTCTCTACCCTAAACCCTATGGCAAGACATGCTTCTGGCAGTTGACCCGCCAAGCGCCAGGTTGCCTGATCACTCCAAGTCCTTCGTGACTCCGTCAGCCTCGACCTCACCAAGCCCAGGTCATTCGCGCTCAGCCTTGTCAGCAAAACAAGTTTGGTTCGGGTCAACCCCTTTATACCCGGGTCAACTCGGGTTCGACCCGAATCTAACCTGTTGACCCGAATTGACGCCCCTACTTCAACTTTAAATTATCTTCATTTCTAACTTAGGCATCATAGTTCTCTCATAAAACCCTTCCTCCCATTTTCCTATAGTGTGAGCAGCAAGATAGTCATACAATTGCCACTGAAAAAAGCTTATTTGAAACTATAAAAAAATAACACTATACTAATGGCGTGTTGCATCCTCCATAAGAATCATGAAATGACAACCATATAATGAATTATAAAGCAATAGCGTAAGCTGTTTGCCATCTGTGGTCCAACCAACCATCTCAAGAAGACAAAAGAAGCATGATAAGCTCTCTAAACAAATAAGAGGAAGAACTGATTGAACTGATTTATGGGTTGTTTTCAACCCTTCCCTTTATGATTATCACAATCAGCCACACGAAATTTCTTCGTTGCTTCGCTTTTTTCTCTTCTTTCCAATGTGACCACAGCTACTTAGTTCCTCTAACCCAATGGAAACACAAAACAAATATGACGTGAGCATTGTTTAGGTGAGGATTTTATTTGTTTATTTACTATTTTGGGGAGAAAAAAAAAACAACTTCAATATAGAAGTGTAAGTGACTCTAGAGGCAAAAATGATTGATATGTGCAGACACCGAACGCCGTCCGGAGACCAAGCAGAATGCGCCACATCGCCCCTTCGCTCGGTATTGCCCCTCGGTACCGCTGACATGGCTGCACCTCATTTGCCTCCGGACGTAGAGTTGTGTCCGGCCTCCGCACTTAATGGAGGATAGCTCAATAAGCTAAAGAGCCAAATTCAATCTAGCTTCGACTCTACTCATTAGCTCACAAGTGAGCGAATTTAAAAAATATTAATATAAAATAATTGTCCGACCTCCACTATATTTTCTTTTTTCTGATGTAATGTATTTGAAGTAAGGAGTTATGAAAACCTATAAAAATGCGGCATTTTAATAAAATATCAGGGACCCAAAGAGAAAAGAAAGTCCCTTTACAAGGAATTTCTTTTCAGTTGGGTACCCTGTTGAGGATGAACTATAAGAAGACTAAAAGGAAGGTGATCCATAAAAGGACCAAAAGACTAAGATCAAGATTAAATGCTTTGTTTTTAAGACTTACATCATTCTATAGCAATATAATCCATGTTATTGTCGGTGGGGTCTAGCCTCCATTATTTTTCTACATATCATGGGTTGTATATTATATGGCACTTGCCATAGACTTTTGAACTCCTTTTTTTACTCTAGTTGATATTTTATTAATGTGTTTACATTACTTACGCTAAAAATTGTATGCTCTTTATAGGTTTCTTTCTTGTATCTGTATACACTTGATTTTGCTAGACTCTTTAGGGATAAAACTTTTCTACTCATATTTAAAATTTAATATGTTAGAAATTAAATAACATAGAAAAGATAACAATCTAGGGAATAAGCCAAAGGTCATCTAGGGTCGCATGCATCTTAATGCATTCTTCTTTTTTCTTATTTAGACACTTCCCCTCTTGTCGGTAGAATTCAGATAATCTGACCTATGAGGATGAGGTGCTAAACCTAGAAAAGTCTAGTTTTTTTTTAAATTATTTTATAAACCTTTTTTTTTAATTTCATGCATTCCTGATTTGGATATTTTAACTAGCATGAATCGTATTATAAACTAATAAAAAACAAAATTTAATTATTTTAGTTTTAAAAGCATAATATCTTTCATAAGTACAAGACCACTTAGGAGCATCTCTAAATGTCGGCCTTAATTTTTTAAAACTCAGCCACCCACCCATCTTTCATAAAAACTCGATAATATGGATTTTATACGACTAGGTGGTTAGCTGGCTTTCTTTTTCATGCAGGATATAAGTTCAAGATGCATTAGCTCGGATACGAGTGCTAATATTGTGTCTAGAACACTAAACTCACTATAGATTTAAGGTTCAATGCTACTATTATCAGTGTCTCATAGTATGCCTCATCGACGGATAAGTCCTCTATCCTTCAGAGGCTATAAATCCCTCATATCTACGTCGCATGGATGATGCCTTCTCTATCTTTCTCTCTGGAATGCTCTGAGTGCAGTATTATCTTTTCACCTATTTCTTTTTACTATCTTAGTCCTTCTAGATGATGAATGAGCTGTGCATATTTACTAAGCCAAGTTGAATCTTTCTTTCTCTTTGAATAGGAAGTTCCTTTACTCCTCCCTATATGTCAATCTCATATCAGAGAATAATGTATAATCCTTAATCGAGAGTCTTCTCAGGCTCCGACTTAAGATGTAATTAACCATAGGGGCTTGCACCCGTGGAAAACTGAATCCCACATCAAATAAATCTCACTATAGCTTATATATAGGGTGGGGAAAATCTCGTGACTTTGATCAAGTTATACATATTATTATCTATCGAGTTGCACAGGCAAAAGCCGCTATCCTTAATGGTTAATCATATGTATGATCCCATATGCCCTCCCATTAGCCCACCTATAAAGAGTACAAAGGTCTGCAACTGTTATATCCTACAAGATGGTGCAATCATGACATTTGCATTCTGTCCCTACCAAGTAGTGTCCTTTCAGAGGCCCATAATACTAAAAGCAGACTTCATCACATCAGACTCTTATACCTTCACCTAATAATATTCATATCATAAATCAATCTTAGAAAATACAAATAATCTAGCAAATTGATCAAGTAGATCATCAATTTATGGCTCAAAGTACTTATTATTAATAGTCAATTTATTTAACTATATGTAATTAATACACATTATTATTATATCATCCTTTTTCTTCATAAATAGCACATGTTCTCTCCATGGAGAACATAATAGGATAAATAAAATGTACCTCCTAATGCTATACCTTCAATTCCTGAAGTTTTTTTGGTGTCATTCTATATGGAGCCTTAAATAAGATATTCAATTCATGTTTGATTGAGAAAAGTTATTGAGTGTGTTTTGAAAAAGGTTAATTTACTTTGGGAGAATTAAATTTATAAAATTTTAGTTTTAAAATTGAGTACGCACTACAGGAAAATCCGCTACTACCAGCGGATATAATCCGCCGGTAACATTTAAAATCCGACGGAAGTCCTGGGTTTCCGGCACATTTACGGCGGATTTTTGTGCACCGGTTTCGTTCGCGTCGGAAAATACCTTCCGACGTTTATAAGACGCTGGAAAACTTTTCGGCACCATCTCCGACGCATTACCAGCACAAAAAATGTTAGACAAGTCGATCCTTTATGTAAAAAGAATACATAAAGGTACATCCTCTTGCAAATGCCTATTGAGAATGTCCATGACTAAAGCAAAAAAGATTTGGACTTGAGGCCGATCCTTTATATAATCCAGACATAATAGGAAAATACTTGGTCAAACCACCTTGTGTTTGAATACAAGTAATACCTCATGCATATATATCTTTAATGTTTTGAATACAAACATTATTAACTCCTTTTTTTCAAGAAGTCTCTATAGCACATCTCTTGAAACTTTATCATATGCTTTCTCTAAATCAATAAATATCAAATGCAGATCATCCTTATTCTCTCTATATTTCTCCATCCAAACCTCTCAATAAATGTATAACTTCCATAGTAGACCTACCCGGCATGAATCCAAATTGATTTTGAAAAGTTTAGAAAAGAAAAAAACATTGAATATAAGCATTATTAACTTTTTTTTTTTCAAGAACTCTCAATAGCACTCCTCTTGAAACTTTATCATATGCTTTCTTTAAATCTACAAAAGTACATATGTAGATCCTCATTACTCTCTCTATATTTGTCCATCAAACCACTCAAAAAATGTATGGCTTCCATAATAGATCTACCCGGCATGAATCCAAACAAAAAAAAACTTACAATCGACGGGCAATCGACGAGAGGCGGAAGGCGGAAACGCACTGTCAGAAATGGAGCTCTCGCCGGCGAGGAAGGCTATGATCGTCGGCGACGTCCGGTGACTGTCAACAGAGCTCGGCGACCTCGAT
This sequence comes from Dendrobium nobile, assembly GCA_022539455.1. Classification (NCBI taxonomy): domain Eukaryota; kingdom Viridiplantae; phylum Streptophyta; class Magnoliopsida; order Asparagales; family Orchidaceae; genus Dendrobium; species Dendrobium nobile. The sequence goes on from CM039723.1 coordinate 71,227,990, forward strand.
CTACGGCGAGCGACAGTGGGCGATGAGGGAAATAGCGGAGATGCGAGAGAAACGAATGAAATGAGCAGCCAGAGGGGCTCGGGTTCGAAAATAGGGCTTTCGCCAGCTGATTTTTCGGTGTCCCAGACGCCAGAAAACATTCCGGCTCATTTTGCGCCGGTTTTAAATCGTTGAGTTTAAAAACGCTAGCGTATTATCTGCTGGTAATTGCGCTGGATATTTTTTCGCGGTAAAGTGCGCCGAAACCAGTAAAATGATCGTATATTCCGACGTGTTTACCTGCGCATTAGACGTCATAACGTTTTCGGCGGAACATCTGCCGAAAAAAACACCGTAAACTTTCCTTCGCACTATGCGCCGTTACATGCGTCGTATTTACTGACGCAAATTATTCCGCCAGAAAATCCGACGGTAATCGCGTGTTTTCCCGTAGTGACATTATTATGAATGATATATCACGTTGGGAGGCAAATATATCATTCCCTAATTGGTTCATATTATAAAACTTTGAATTCATCGTGATTACATAGTCAAATTTAGGGAAGGATAACATATGATCTTAGAGGATCAAAATGATGTTTGATTAAGTGTTTAACTTTTATTAATAATTTAAATATGATCATTAATCTAGATAAAGGATCATTAATTTTATAATCAAAATTATGATAATAAAACGATATATCTTCCCAAGGAAAGAGGATATCATCTATTATCAATCATTTGAATATGACAATAATGATCGTTATATTTGATTTTTCCTAAAGTGAATTAAGTGATATTTTGAAATTTTGATTTTGGAAAATTGAACTAGGTTTCTAAATCTACTACAAGCACAAGCCCTTGTAGTTAGCTACATCATTGAAAAGTTTAAATTCCTATGAATACTCTCGATTGAAATAATGGTAGAAATTTTAGTTTGAGATTTCAAGGCTTGATGTTAAATGAACCGAGGTTGTAAATTCAATATGGATGGGATCAAATTTGAGCACTTATTCTAGATGTCAATAAAAGAAAAGTAGGAGGTGGTCAACCTTGTTGACTTGGTCAACCAAGTTAACCCAATGTTGGGATTTGGGCTCCAAATATTTGGTTTGGTAAATGGGATTTGGTAGAGGTGGATTCAGTGGTCGGGATGGTCTAAATGGTCATTTTGACCCTTCAAGGGCCATTGTATCAACCTAAGTTGACTTGGTCAACTAATTCAACTTAGGGGATGGGTCTAGACTCAATAAGTTTGAAATGATATTATGAGGCTGTTGGAGGTGGTCCTAAGGTCTGTGGATGTCATTTTAGTCAAGTTGATTATTTGGACTCTTAAGGGCCTATTTGGTCAACCTAGGTTGACTTAATCACTAAGTTGACCCATAGCTTAGGTTTGGGTCTAAAAAGTTTGGTTTTATACTTGAAATCTATTGGAAGTGATCTCATGCAAAGAGGAGGTCATTTGGTTTGAAATGACTATTCAAACTCCTAAGGGTATTTTGGTCATTTTGACCCCTGATCAACTAGGGATCAAAGTGGATCCATCAAAATAAAGTTTAATACTTACAAAGTCATAATCAAGGGTCTAGATGTAATCAGAGGAATTGAAGAAGGCTATAAAGTCAAACTCCACTTGTGGACATGTCTAGTGACATATGCCATAAATATTTGAAGGTTTTTATAGCCTTTGGATTTTAATTCCGTTTATAGGGTTAGAGGTCTCAGATTGAGCTCAAATTTGAAAGATAGACCCATGGACATGCCTAAACAATATAAAATTGATTGATCATGAATCGATGGTCATTTGACTGGGGGTTTGAAGTGTTTGAAAGATCATTGGAAAATGCTTTCAGGATAGAGCCTTTAGACCTTGGATTTTGGTTTAGATTTTTTGATTTTATTTGGATTTTGGATTTAGATGCTTGAGTTTGAATTATACAAATCATTAACAATCATTTTGGATAGATCTAGGGCCTGGATATATCCTAGGAACTAGATTGGTCCTAGTGACCTTATACAAAATGAGGTCAACAAGTCATACCTAAAATTTCATCAATACAAAACTTTGTTTTCCTCTCATGAGGCAAACTAAGTAACTCAGGAAAAATATCAAGAAATTCCTGCATTATAGGGACATCAAAAAGAGAGCAAGAATTTATACTCCTATTATGAATATATGCCAAAAATATTATACAACTCTTTTTCCACAATCTATTTACTTTTACAGTAGAAATTATATGAGACAAAACACCTCTAGCACCATAAAACAAACAACTCTCACTACCCAAAAATAAAGTAACTCGCTTCTTCTAACAATCAATTTGAGTCTTATCCAATTTAACATATACAGACCCAAAATAATATCAAATTTAGAAATAGATAAAAAATCAAACTAGTCCTCTACTTCCTATTAAAAATCTTAATATTATAAAAATAAACTCTACTCTCTATCTTACCATCTCTAGTTGATAAAATAACAGACACGAAAAAAGGTAATAAAATTAAAGGCGAGTATAATACATTGAAGAAATACTCAAAATAAATAAATAAATGGCTCTAGAATCAAATAATATACTACATGGGTAATAAAAAATGTAAGACATCTCAGGCATCCCGAGCCTCCTGCTGAGTAAAATTATATACATGTGGTTGGATCGAAGATGGAGCAACAAAACTATCAGACTCCCTATGACCATTGCTTAATGGTCTCCCTATTGTAGAAATAGAACTACTACCTTTACTAGATGATCCCTCATAAAATGTACAAAGAGAAACTATCATTAATCTCCATGCGCGCTAGTCTAACAGAACTCTCAAAACAAAGTTCAGATCGTCGATCAAATCCAGCCTATGGACATTGAGCTTCCCAGTGCTTACCTGACTCTACATGAAGCAATGCCCAATCATTCTGTAACATTGACCAAAGTGTTATCTGCCGTAACTACGGTACACATATTAAAATTAAATTCATAACAAATAAAATGGAGAGGCTTATCCTTTTTAGCAAGCTAATTAGCATACTTAGGAATTAGGATAATCCTACTTCACATGTTCAGCTTTCTAACAAATGAAACTAGTGATAATATTATTATGTTTTTGGCTATTCATGATATGAATTCTCATTTTATGTAATTCTCTTTTATTTAAAGTTCCTTTTCTTTTTGACAATAATATTATAGAGAAAGTAGATAAGTGAATACTTTATATCTTCACTTAATTCAACCAATGTTCCCCTTACACACACTAAACAATGAGCTTATTAAGAGTATTTTTTTTAGTAGTATGTCTTAGCTTCCAAGGACAAAATTGTGTTTAAAGAGAGATCAAAACTAGGTGCATAAGAGTATCTTTAAAAAGTTCAAATATCAATACCCTCAATCTACTAACTAAATTAGACACTTCTATAATATATTGTCTTATATTCCCTTTGCTTTTTTTACTCCATTAAAATGATTTTACCAAAAGAAATCAATGAAATAGTGTTTTTTTGGCTTAGAAAACTTTTACCATTAATTCACTACATGCACTATATACTCAATAATTTCTAAATAGAGTGATTAATGATCATAAGAATCATGTTGTTTGAATGCACTTACTTTTCAAAATCTATCATTTATTCAATAATGCTTTTCAGACTAAAGTCGGGAAGGGGAACTTTAAGCTCGAATCATACAATATAGATCCATACATTCAATTAAATGATGTGCTCTTTTTTTTTCTTAAAGTTAGTGTCACTAAGAAATGAAATATTATTTAAATTGGTAGAAATAAAAGAAATATTTTCTGAAAAGAATAAAATAAAGTCATAATTAGAAACACTTCCATTTTTATGCATGTATTTGTATTACATGTTGAAATATTTATGGTTATCGAGAGAGTATTTAACATCTTAGCAGTTCTATGAAGATCCAAACTCACAAATAAAAGATGATGCAATAGGCACCAAAATTTTTATCAATCTAGAAAGGGAAAAACTATAAGACATAGCCAAGTTGAAATAATTCTACAAGTGTGTGTGTGTGTGTGTGTGTATATATATATATATAATCCTTCCACAAAATGGTGTTTCGATGGCGATGGTCTTGTAGCGGTGGTCTAGTGATGCTTGGGTAGAGCTCTAAGATTTTTTAAGTCTCTAAGCTCTCTTAAAATATGAAGCTAAGTGTCCAAGCTTTGCTTCACATAATGAGTGAATATCTATTTATACATTTTTTTAGAGTGGCTTGCCCCATAAATATAGCCAAAATCAATAACACTCCATAAGACGGCCCATATTTATTTTATCAAGAATAGGCTATTGTTTCAGCATTTAAATGTCTTAATGATGCCTGAATAAGATGCTCGATTTGATTACAAGTATGAGAAATTTAAAGATCATTTAATTCTCCAATGTATATCTCGAAGTTTCTAGCTAATTACGTCCCAAGTACTTGATTTGGGCAAATTTGGACTTGGATCGAATCACTTTTTGCATCTATTGATTCATGTCATAGAGATGTTTGGTTTGACAACATGCTTGCTTAAATCAGAGTTTGAATGACTCTGAATTTGATTCTAAAAGTTTTGAAAATAAATATAAATCAAGATTAGTTCTTGATCAAGACAATTTTTTATGATATATTTGTGATGAAAACAAAATGCTAATTATGCATGTTTCACACAAAATAAGTAAGATGGGCCCTCATAAGATACTAGTTCAATTTGTAATTTTGACTTTGAAATCAATAAAATTAATTTATTTTTTGTGCTCTTGTAATTGTAGTAACTACATATTGATAATAGATTATGTACATAATATGTATTTCTTTGAACCAAGTTATTGTTCTTATGATTACTATATTTACTAATAAGTATATTGGCAATTTGGCCAAAAAATAATCTTATTTTGTATTGGTTAAGTTTTACATAAATTTATAGAAATATTCAATATTATTCATATATTTCAAATTAGATCAATTGGTATAATCATATAATAATGTCAGATATCACTTTGGTGACATATTATTTCAATTTAATCTATCATGAAATATTGAATGATAATCAAAAAATTTTAATCAGTAGCTTTATTTATCCAAAACAATTAATAAATTACCACTGAAATAAAAAAAATCAATTGATAATCTTCCCCTAGGTTATATAATTAATAATATTAATTATTATGTGAAAAATACACAAGACAATAAAATTTTTATAATTATTTAACTACTATATAATGCCAGTCCTTAAGAAATTACACTATTTTTCATTTATAACTACAGATATTACTTTATAATCCATCAATTTCTTTTGTAACAATAAAACAACCCATTGAATACTTTAGCTGATAAACCCATTCTGAACCATTAATGCCATTCATTATTATATTCCAGGTATTATGAGCATGATAGCTTTTGCAGTTATGTTTATCATACTACAATCATATTTAGCCACTGCTTTTTCATTATTTTTTCCTCGCTTTCAATATATTTTTAGGCTAGGAAGCTATTTTTTTACAAAAGCTACTTTCTTCATAACCGTTTTACAACTACCTAAAGCCTTAGCCTTTCAAAAAAGCTGCTTTCAATATATATATGATACTATTTGTCAAAACTAATTACATACAACAACATCAAGCCTTTATCCCACTGTAGGTTCGGCTACATGAATTCTTTTTCTGAATTATGTCCTATTAAAAGTCAATTTCTCATTTAAATCTAATAAAGAAAGGTCATTTCTAATATTTTCTAACAAAGTCTTTTTAGGTCTACATCTACCTTTCTTAACAAAGGTCAAATCTAATACATCTACTTTTCTAACAAGGTCATTGGAAGACCGCTGTTTTATGTGACCAAACCATCTAAGGTGACTCGCTCTAATCTTATCTGTCAATTGAGTATGCTCATTTCGTATCCTATCTCTAAGAGTAAATCCACTCATCCACCTTATCATCCTCATCTCGACAATACTTAACATAATATATGCCTCTCTTTTAATGGCCAACATTCTGCGCCATAAAGCATTGCAATTCTCACCACCATCTTATTAAATTTTCCCTTAAGTTTGAGTGGTACTTTTCTATCACACAACAAATCCGAAGCATTCCTCCACTACAACCATCCAACTTGAATTATACTAAAAATATTCCCATCTATTCCACCATCACTCTGAATAATATACGCAAGATATCTAAAATGAGTATACTTATTAACAACTTGATTACTCAAACTCACAAAACTCCACTAGATCTATTACTACTAAAATTACACTCAATGTATTCAATTTTAGATCTACTCAAACAATAACTTTTAGACTCTAAGGTTGACCTTTATAATTCGAGTTTACCTTCAATTCCCTCCCTAATCTTATCCACAAGAAGAATTTCATTGGCAAAAAGCATTCAACATGGTACATCCTCTTGCAAATGTCTAGTAAGAACATTAATGAGTAAAGCAAAAAAGATAAGGGCTTAAGGCTGATCATTGATGTAATCCAACTGAAATAACAAAATACTTGGTCAAACCACCTTATATTTGAACACAAGCAATGACTCCTGAATACATATCCCTTATGACTTGAATATAAGCAATACTAACCCCTTTATTTTCTAGAACTCTTCATAGCACTTATCTTGGAACTTTACCATATGTTTTCTCAAAATCAATAAATATCACATGTAGATCCTCTTTATTCTCTCTAAACTTCTTCATCAACCCTCTCAATAAATGAATAGCTTACATAGTAGACCTACCTGGCATGAATCCAAATTAATTTTGAGAAATGTTATTATCACGTCGTAACCTATGCTCCATAACTCTCTCCCGAAGCATTAAAATATGACACATTAACTTAATTCATTTATAATTCTCATAATCTTGTGCATCACCTTTATTCTTAAAAATAAGAATCAACACAGTCATTCTCCACTCATATGGCATCTTTTTTGTCTTCAAATTAATATTAAAAAGTTTAATAAGTCAAGAAATTCATTCATCTCCTAAGCATTTCCACATCTCTATTGCAATATCATCAGGTCCAATAATTTTTTCACACTTCATTTTCTTTAAAGCTTCTCTAACTTCAATTTTACTAATACATTGATAAAAATAAAAATTTTTATTTTCATTTAGAATGTTAAGGCCATTAAAATCAATCATATTCTCACAATCTTTATTGAAAAGTTTAGTAAAAATATCTCATCCACCTTTATTGAATGTCCTCTTCTGGAAGAAGCACTTTATGATCTTCATCATATCATTAATGCAATTCATTTGAACTAAATCTTCACTACTCCTATATATTTGTTTGGATAACATACATATATCTTTTGTCTCTTTAAAATATAATCTATTATGTAAATCATTAAAAAGCTAAAATCTTTGCATCGCAGATTATAAGCTATGACCTATTGTCAAATAAAAAAAAAAGATTTAGTTATAAGCGTACCTGAATTTATTGACGTATCCGATGGGGTTTCTGCCTTCTACATCTAACTATTCATAAAAAAAGCCTTAATACATATTAAATTTCATATAAAATTAATGAAACGTCTCATAAGTCAAATAATAATTAATCCTAAAATAAATCACAATTATTATATGCACAAAATTAGGTAACACCTAATATAAAGCTATATCTTTCAAGCCACTCTAACCCTTTCGATCTTTTTATCTTGTTTTGATCTTTTCCATAATCATTCCAAATTATTATTATTATATATTTAATAGTAACATTGTCGTTTTATTTGTGCTTTTGCTCTCAACTATCTATAGAAACTTCATTACTTCACAATTTTGGATAAATTCTTTGGCATCCTTTCATTTTTCTAATTTGAGCAAACAAAAAAACTAAGAAAAATAACGAAGACATTTAAAAAAATTTAAAATAAAAAGGAAAAAATGAACAATTTTTTATTAAATATATAATATATAAAATTGAAGTATACAACATAATAATATTTTTATAATAATTTTTATTTAAATCATATTTTTAATGTCATGTGTCATTATGAGGAAGCCGTCCTAACTCAATTTTTTTTTTTTTTTATATTTAAAATAATTAAAATAAAGAATTATTCATTATATATATATATATATATATATATATATATATATATATATATAAATGAACCATAAATATTAAGTAATTTTGAATATAGTTGTGATGTTCCATCAATTAGAGGAAATGTATGTTTCATATAGGTTTTGAGAAGGAAATTTGTCAAGCGATTGTTTTTTTTTTTTTACTCTTATGAGAATTCTTCAATAGTTAAAATTTATATTTTAAAAAAACAATTAAAATATATTAAATTCATCATTTAATTTGGTATAATCAGACATTAATATTTATTTTTAAATTTATATATCGCTTTAAAATTCTCTCAAAATTGATAATTTTAATTTCATGTTCAAATAAGCAAAAATAAAATCTTTACTTTATATATATATATATATAAGCAATCAAGAGAAAATTAATGAATAACATACAGATCGAAGCCCAGTTCTTTTCTCGCTATCTTGGCCCAAATGTAAATATGAATTAGAGCCCATAAACCTACTTAAAATATGCAAGTTACGTTGCGAGGAAGCCCATAATGGCCCAATAGAGTAATAATTAACAACAGAGCCAGCTTTATGTGCATATCTTGATTTTCGGACTCATATATTGATCCAAAAGAAGAGTAAGTATGACTTATAACGCTAATGAAATTTTATATTTACTATGTGATAAAAAAATTTGTAGCAATAAAGTGTAGGTTTTTATTTCTTTACATTGTATACAAAATTGTGCGCATATAGATTAAAGAAGTTCACAAAAGATGCAAAGGTTTTTATGTAGGAAGGGAAAAACTCGGTGGCAAGAACAAATGAAATAATCTACTATATAAATAAAGATTATGAAAATCCACTTCTCCTCTTCAGTAAAATAGATAGGATTAGAAAACATGAATTGACAGCTCGCCCTCCTGTAAATTAATTTAGTCAGTAGTATTGGACGAGTAGTCTGCAAAGATGGTGGTGGTCATGATATTGTTGTCGGACGTTTGTGATGTTAGCTTTTGGGGAGAACAATCAAGCGACAACATTGTTAGCATTTGTTAGAAGAGGATGAAGATGATCGAGATACATCAAACAAGTGATGATGATTCGCAATTGTGATCATCAAGTAGAGCTTTAAAATTCTTGATTCTCTAAGGTCTATAATTTTATACCTATTTATAATTTAATATTGTGTATTTGTAATATTTTATCAAAAATCGTGAATACACCATCAAAAGACTTAAGTTTATTCCTTTTATCATAAATAGTTCCTCATGCATTCAAGTGCCCTAATTATTAGTAGATAAAACAAATACTCCTAATACAAACTAATGAGGTGGCTCATTATGATTGGCCGGCCACATAAAGCCTGCATTGTAAAATCTATTTATAGCCTCTCTCTGTACATGGTCAAAAACATGAATAAGAAATAATGTTGCCTGCTAGTCTCTTTCTTCAGCACTTCTTCATTTCTTTATCTCTCTACCGCTTGTGATCTAAGTTTCTCTACTCAAGAAACCTCCAGTTTTCACATGGTATCAGAGCAGGTGATCAAGTGCAGCGAACATGGCAAACACGACGTCATCCCAAACTGAAGAACGCGAAGAACTCATGACACAGAGCATCTTGGTTCCAGTTCTTTCCTCTACCCTAAAATTCGTTGTTTCTAACCTCAAATCCATTGTTGAAATCCAGCTTACGCCTAAAAACTATTCCATATGGCAATCTCAAATCACCAAAGTTTTTTGTGCAAATGGCTTTGACTCTTTTCTTGATTCTAAAAACCCCAACCCCAATCGCTACCTTGATCAACCCGACGGAACTTCTCTACTCAACCCTTCTTTACGCATAGATTGTAATAAAAATTCTTGTAATTCTTGCAATATCTCCAAAGGTCACAAACTCTCATTTGATAAGTCTTTAAATCACAAGAAATCGATTTTGGAACTTTTAAATTCCGACATTTGGGGCCCGGCTCCTACTACTTCTATGAAGGGGTTTCAATACTACGTTATTTTTATTGATGACTGTATGCGATTCACTTGGATTTTCCGTTAAAACACAAGTCTGATGTGGCTACTGTTTTCTTTAATTTTAAAACTCAAATTGAAAAGTTCACCTCCAAACAAATTAAGTGCCTTCGCACCGATGGTGGAGGAGAATATCTCAGTCACACATTCACTAACTTTCTTAAAATCCACAGAATTTCCCACCAAATCTCCAGTATGTACACCCCGGAACAGAATGGAGTCGCAGAGCGTAAACACCAAATCTCAGTCACACATTCACTAACTCTCATCTAAATTCTCGTTTTAATCGCAGGCATGCATATTCAGAGGTCATTTGGACTATCAAAGAGTGCCATGAAATTTTCAAAAATACTTTCAATGCTTTATTTAGGTCCAGCTAGACTCATATAAAAGTATATTTGGTGTCTTTGAGTTAGTCTCAACGTAACATTTATTTTGGTTATAAGTTTATTGCTAACGGAGTTTAGATGATCCTGTACTTGATCTTAAAAGTTTTTATTTACAAATTGAATGATTAAAACATGCATAAGTTACACAACATCTTGGATATTTTATCCAAGCTTAATTTGCTCAAAAAAAGGGATAGAACTTAGTTTGATGTCGCCGGCCACTGCCGCTGCCTCCAACATTGCCACTGTCGGTCGCTGCCTCCGCTACCTCTAGCCCTCGCTATTCACTTTACATTGCAATCACTTTACTCCAAAACAAATTTAAAAAAAAATTGTCACCATAAGTCCTTTACATTCATTCAAATAACTCCAAAGCATTCTTTTTACACTTCATTTCTTTTATACTATATACACTTTGCACAACATTCTTTTTTCAAGCAACCAAACAACCCTTCATAATAACCAAAATACAATTTCGAATATTTGTAGATAAAAAATAAATTAATTTCAACTTTGTGCTCATCATCTGAAATCATTGATTAATCATGCCTAATCAAATTATAATCAATAATCTACATACACAAACTAGATTAAATTGACCTTGGATATACCTTACACTAAAGTCTTTATGAATACTACAATTGAGTACCTCTTCCTATGATCAAATCTACAAACTAATATGGCGGGAATCTTCATCACCATCATGTTTCCTAGTAAATTATAAACTTAAAAATATACTAAACGTTAAATGATGTTATATAAAAATTATCTTCGTTAAATTACTAATGAATACTTTCACATATGATTTAGGCAATGATGAAGCCATACCTTTTTTTATGAGAGTACAAATCAACAATTTTAAAAACACCCTCACTTTCATCTAGACTTAAAATTGGCATTGATGATATTAAAAAATTAATTGTGACATCCCAACATTAACAATATGATACCAATCAAGACAACAAACAATAATAAATCATTTCATAATGCATTTTTTAACATAAAATCATTTCAAATCCAATAAAAATCAAGCTCGCATTACAAACAGTCCTCAACAAATATAAATATATGAAACAAGTATGAGTAAAATCACGGCTCAATATTTGTGTCTAAGTTGATTTTCCTAAATAATCAACTTAAATTGGACACCACTACCAACCAACCTAAATTGGACAACAAACTCTTAAGGACATCTCAGAATACCAATTTGAATCAAAAAGAGAAAAAAAAAAAAATACACACACTAGTTTAGAGGAGGGTTAAGTTAATACTAACACTCGTCATAACATTAGTGCTAATGATGTGCTCTATAGTGGACACGGGGGCCTTCACAAAAAGGAAAATGTTGGATGCTAGCATTATTGAACTGCAAGGCTTCTTGATTCTTCTTATGGTTGATTTAGTTAAGGATTTATAATAGGGTTAGAGTCCTTATGAGTTTATAAGAAAATAATTTTTTATGATCTATTAATTTTAGGCCAATGTAGTTGGGGCAAAGGTCTCAATACCCCCATTATAGATCTGCTAATTACATTAAGTATTATCAAGCCAAATATATATATATATATATATATTATATATATATATATATATATATATATATATTATATATATATATATATATATATATGTGTGTGTGTGTGTGTGTGTGTGTGTGTGTGTGTGTTTGAAAAGGAGGGTATGTGGAAGGCTGACTTGAAGGCTATGCAATTCTAATGATATCACTTATCCAAAACATTTGCATATTTGGTAAAAAAAGAAAGTTAAGCTTAGATATATGTATGTCTATCTCATATGATCATTGTATTTGACAATCTACATAAGAACTTTGATAATCTCAAAATTTGGAAAGTGTGCAAAATATTTCTAAAGACTCATCTTTAAGAATGATGCGCATTTTATCCAAACTATGTTCTTCATAATAAATCATTAAAACTAAAATGAAATTTGACATATGAGAAAAAGATATATATATATATATATATATATATATATATATATACTCATATAGTACAATGTTCTAATGGTTAGAATTTTAGATGGAATCCTCCAACTAAGGAAGCCCTGAAAGGTAAACACCACTTTTTTGGTGATATGAGAAAATTCATTTCTATGGATCAAATTGTTTAAGGGGAAAGATTGTTATAACCAACCATGAATTAACACTTTTGGGTACTATTTAATATTAAGTCAACCCATTTGGTAAGAATATACCTATTCTAATGGTTAAATTAGTTGTAAATAATGTTATTTGGCTCATCGACTTTGTTTGGCTATCATTGCAACAAAATCAAAATGGTTAAGCTTAAAACACTAACTAGTTATATCTTGACTATACTTTTGTTATATCTTCTATCAAATAAAGCCTTCAACATATGGGTGAGGAAGTTTTTGCATGGTCAAAGAAAGTTTGAAGAAAAAGTGCATAACTATTTATCATTCAATGACTTTTGCATATAAAACCTCTTAACTTCTTGAATTTGACAAACCTTACACTCTCTATCACTGCTTTACACTTTTTCACTTTCACTCAATCTTTTTTTCGAAGCTAATCCACCCAAGTCCTCCCCCTCTGTCATCCTCCAATTGTAATACCCCATGGTTTAATTTTGAAATAATTGTCTATTTATATATTAATTAACCAACCAAAACTTCTATAAATTCATTAATATAAATTAATTCAACAGAAGCAACAAAAAATTTTATACATCAAAATATAAAACTATGTACATCCCTCAAAATTCATGTACAATAGCCGAGTATTCCATCTATATATTTATCAATTATCTTGTAACTCTTGACTATAAAAGAATACAACTAAAAAAAACATAAATAAAATAAACTTGAATTTCTGATTTGTCCTCACTCCACTGGATCCAGTCCCCTTCTTGAAATCATGTAAAACACAATTCCAAGATCCCTCTATGATCAAAGCTATAGTAGACTTAAAACCCCTAAGAGTCTTACCACATTGAGGTCTTTCAGGGTAAACTCGCTTTCCTACGGAGATTTATCTCCAATCTTCTGAAGGTGTCATCCTTTCTCTGCACTAGGACGAAGATGCCCGGGATTTCCACTGGGATGAGAGTTGTCAGGAGGCTTTGAGAGTATAAAGCGCTACCTGATGAACCCCCCAGTTTTGGCTGCACCTATTCCAGGTAGACCGTTGAATTCTCTACACTACGCGACCCCTGGAAGAGTCTTTGGGTGACACTGTGGCTCAAGAGAAAGAGGAAGCAAGGAGGATTGCCTTGTACTACCTAGCAGGCGACTGTACCTGCAGAGCTTAAGTACCCAGCGATAGAAAAGCAGTGTTTAGCCTTAATCTTTGCGGTACAGAAGCTTAGGCATTATATGCTATCACATAAGATCAATCTGATCTCTCGAGTAACCCGTTGCAGTACTTGATGACCGTCCGACCCTCTCAGGTCGTCTGGCACGGTTGTCTATGATATTACTGCAATTTGAAATTACTTTTTGTTTCCTCAGCGGAGCCGTCAAAGGACAGCGCTCAAGCTGCTTTTCTGGCTGATCACCCGATACCTGCATAATCTACACTCAACGACTGAACTACCTGATGAATTCATCAGATAGATGTAGATGAGCAGGCAGTCCCTACTTGGGAGTTCTATTTAGACGGCGGTACATCGTCAAAAACCTTAAGTCCAAATGAAACTCCTCAGTTAGGGTAGGTTAGGCCTGATTTTTGTGTCTCCTGATGGTCATACTCTAGGTACTCCTATAGTCTATCAGAACCTCGTACTAATAAATGAAGCTGAGTACGAAGCTCTGATTTTGGGGTTAGGATGGCCATTCAGATGAGTCTTACGCGGTGTAAAGATCTTTGGAGACTCCAACTAATTATCACTCAAGTAGCGGGAGTCTACAAAGTACTTCGCCTGAGCTCATCCATATCATAATAAAGCAAAGGAGCTCTGAGCTTAATACCAGAGTAACTTTGGCCAAGGTCCCCAGATCTGAAATGGAAAAAGAGATGCATTGGCCAAGTTGCAAAAGAATTAGCTGACCCTACTGGAAAACCCAGTGTCTATATTGTCCAGTATCGTCAGCTCTGTGCCCCGCGGACTTGTCTAATCCCGATCAGGCCCTTGCAGTGTAAGCGTAGATGAGGAGTCAGATTGGAGAGAACCCTTCATAGAGTATTTAAAGCATGGTAGGCCTTCAGATGATAAGTCTCTCGCTACTCAAATCAGAAAGAGAGCCTTATCTATTCGCCTATGTAAATGAGACTCTGTATCGTCGCTCTTTGACCAGCATGTGGTAAGCTGCCTCAGTAAAGAGAGGTAGTCGAGTCATGAGCGAGATACACGAAGGGCTTGTGGTGCCATCAATCTGGACCTAAATGAAAGGCAGAATTAAACGCCTTGGCTACTACTGGCCAACTATGATCCATGATTGTATGGAGCACGCTAAGAAGTAGCCACCAGTGCCAGAATCATGGCACGGTTGATCACACAAACCCCTAATCCGTTGCACCCTACTGTTTCTTCTTGGCCATTTGGGGCTGGGGCACGGATGTGGTGGTCTATAGCCTCCCTTCTTCTAAGGGTCATGGTTCATTTTAGCCGCCACTGATTACTTCTCTAAGTGGGCAGAAGCTGTCCCACTTAAAGAAGTTAATCAGAAGATTTGATGCGATTCTTTGCGATAATGTTGTTTATCGCTTTGGTGTTCGCGCCGGTATAATTTCAGATAACGGCCCGTCTTTCAGAGCACCAAAATATGCCAGATGCCCGCCGCCATAATATTAATTGGCGATACTCGTCAAATACTATTCCTAAAGCCAATGGCTTGGCAGAGGATTTAATAAGACCTGTGCAACTGATAAGAAAATCCTTGTTGCAAATAAAAGAGAATGGCATGATAAGTTACCTGAGGCATTATGGGCCATATAGGACTACCTACCGTACTCCTACTCAGTCCACCCTATGCTTTGCTTTTGGGGCTGAAGCTGTCCCCCCCTTGAGGTCGAGCTCCCCTCACTGCGTGTAGCAGTTAGTTACAATCTATCTGAAGAAGATAATGCCCGACTAAGGTTGGAAGAGCTTGTGGTTAGGTGAGCTCCGCTACGAGCTTATCTAATGCCTAAGCTATGTCAGGCCCGAATGAAACGGCACTTTGAGCGTCTTGTTAGGACCCGTGCTTTTCGGGTAGGCGAGATAGTTCTTGTCTTGCGAAGGCCTATCATCTCGCATCGTCGGCGAGGTGGTAAGTTTGAGCCAGTTTGGGAAGGCCCCTCGCTGTAGAGCAGATTATGAAGGTGGTGCCTACCACTTGTTGAAGCAAAGGCGTTCACCCAATGCCTGTCATCAACGCGGCAGTACTTGAAAAGTACTCTGCTAGTCTAGTTACTTCAAAGGGGAGCCTCCTACCGCCTGTAGATATTTCTGTATATGTAGCCCTAAAAGGTTCCTCTTACTTTTTCAGCAGTCTGCGTGGCCACGACGATTTGTCCTCTACCACGCAGATATTGCTTAGAAGAGATATGAAGCTATCCTTAGAGGTGATGCACTATACGCCGTAGGGATTTTGGTTTTTTGTCTGTGCGCACCAATCCAATGGTTGCTATCGCATAGAATTTTTGAGTTTGTCCTCCCCTTTGTGAGAGCTTAGCCCCCGTTTCACCTGCCGGCCCCAGTATGTTGGGGATACCAAAACCAAATAGTGAGTTTCTTTTTCCTATCAGTCGTGATCTGATAGATGCTGCACCTAGTCCATTCATATGAGATGAATGTGAGAAGGATGTAGAGTCATTGGTTTCGACTCTTTTGGGAAGGTACAGGGTCCATACCATATCATGTTAGTCAAATATGGTAGTGTTGAGCCTCTATCCTGATATGAATTTAGTTGTACAAGATTTTGATATGGTAGTGCTCCCAGCCCATTCACGGTGTGGTTTGAATGTGGCTGGAGTTAAAAAAAAAAAAAAAAAAAAAAAAAAAAAAAAAAAAAACGGCGTCACACTATATATTCATACATGTGACAAAAAAGGGGAAGCCGTAGGAGAGCAAAAAACCCGGTTGCCCTTGTCACAGGAGGCACCGGTAAAACTCTTTTAAGAGCCCAATTCCCACAAAAATTTCTTTCTTCTCCCTTGAAAGCACTTTAGGGTCCTTCAAGGGTTGAGCACACATTAATTGGTTATAGGTCTATTGTGATTCAAAATGCCCCTCTCCGCTAGTGATGTGGTACACATGCATTTTAGATGACACACCACTACCTCCCGGGCTCAGATCTTTTGAGAAAAGATCACCCCGCTGCCCTCTTTTGGCAGCTTACTCTCCCATTCATACACTACTCGAGTTGCCGAAGTGGTCCTATGAATGATTGTTATGTTACTTTCACTTCTCACAGGGTCCTACCTGATTGTGGTAGTTGGTACCACTGTGACCCACCGATATCATAGATCTCAATCATGATTATCGTACTAGGTGTCAGGAGTGCTCCCTTGTCACTCTCGAGTTATGCGTGTGATGTGTACATCTGTTCTCTGGTGTTAGCACCACAGTTTCAGGAACTACGAATTTCATTGGAAGACAGACTCCTGGGTTTCTTTCACAGCTTACTTTAGCATTCGTTCCTACTCTTGCTGCTAGAGTAGCCCCGTGGATTTAGTTTGATTGTTTTACTTCTCACAGGTCATACCCAATTAGGGGTAGGTGTTACCACTGTGACCCATCTAGTGATCACTGATTTTGATTACTATCCTCGGTAGTGATAATGTCGTCAGAATACCTAGAGTTGTTTTCTTAGTTGTGGTGTGGCACACCTATTCTCAGGTGTTAGCACCACGACTTTAGGGAGCTTTGATTTTCCAGTAGAGATCAGCTCCTGGTTTCTTTGCCCCCTTATTCTCCCATTCATACTCTACTCCTAGCCGCTGGAGTAGCCCATGGAGTTGTTGTTGTTGCTTTTTTTTTTTTTTTTTTTTTTTTGCTCCACAGGGTCCCTACCAATCAGGGTAGGTGTTACCGCTGTGGCCCCTTTGATGTTGAATTATTTATTCAAGATTATTTCCTGGGTAGTGAGTGTGTCCCCTTACTACCTGGAGTTACTTCCTTAGTTGCGATGTAGTACATTATCCTATGGTGTTAGCATTGCATCCTTAGGAGCTTTGATTTTCTAGTGGAAGATCAGCTCCTTAGTTTCTTTATTCACTTCAACATTCATAAACCTACTTCTTAGCTGCTGGAGTAGCCCAATGAATGTTGTTCTGTGTTCTTTCTCCCACAGGGTCCTACCCAATCAGGGTAGGTGTTTACCACTGTAGACCCTTCTGATTATTATATTAATTCCTATTCATAATGATTTCCTCAGGTAGTAAGTGTGTCCCCTTTCTACCTAGAGTGCTTTTCTGTAGTGATGTAGTATACCTGCCCCGGATACTAATATCACTACTTTGAGAACTTTGATCTTTTGCAAAAGACCAGTTCTTTTTTACTGTTTTTTTCTCTGGGCCCATTTTACCATTCATACTATAGGCTCAGTTGCCAGATTGTCATATGATGTGTTGAGGTCACTTTTCACTTTTCACAAGTCCCACTAGGTTTGTGTGGGTGTTACTACTGTGAGATTTTTACTTACTCAGAGTTGTTATCCTTGGTAGAGAGGATGATCCCTCGCTACTTTGACTCTTTTCTTACTGGTGATATAGGGCTATCAACCTTAGATGCTACCACCACCATATCCTTGAGTTCTGATCCTCTAGTAGAGAATCAGCTTCTTCGGTGCTTTACCACTTGTTTTCCCATCGAGATCCGACCCTTAGCTGCCGGAGATGCCTTTGGATGTTTTGATCTTGCTTTCCACTTCTTACAGGGTCCCCATCGCTTATGTGGGATTACACTGTAGCTCCTTTGAGGAGTGTTTTTACTAGGCTTAGTCCTACCTTCTGTAGTTGAGGTGCCCCCTCGCACTCGAGTTTCTCTTTAATCTTTTGGAATGAGATCGCCCCTTTACACACTTTACAGCGGGTATATCTCTTCCCGCCTTCTGGAGGGATGTCGTTCTGATGTTCTTCTCCCCCCCTTGTGTAGGGTTAGGGTCTACTAGGACATCCTGACAGCATTTGGTTACTCATGGCCACGAGCTTTGTACCTCTACCATGTGGTTACCAGATTGCTAGAAAGGGTCCCTAGGTGGCTCTGCCCTCAAAATTGTCCCATTTACTTACTCCTTTTTCCCTCACATCCCTACACAGATGCGTGTTTAGGCTGATGTCGCAGGTGACTTTTGACCTTATTCTGCTGTTTGAAATGAACAGACAGATAGTTGAGTTTACATGGTAGAGAGGACCGACAGGCACCTGGCAGGTACTCCTCGCCACGCTTTTTGAATGCCCTGTCCTGATCCGGCAGGCATCAGAGCCTGACTCTTTATTCACTCAGTTGAAATGACTGGGGGGTATTGAGCCCTTCTTCATCTGAAGACCGCACTGGCTACAGCAGATGTTGAAGCTTACCCGTTTGAGTGAGCCCGACAGAGTCCCTGGGAGGCGCAATTCATCAACGTTCTTTTCTTTTACCTCGGAAGCCCTGTAAAGACTAAGCAGGCTTCCCTTTCGTGGTATTGAGCCTTCTTGCTGAGGTCAGGCAGGAGTTGTGGCCACCCCAATCAGTCCGGAAGGAGCAGGGGGGCGAGGATCCTTTCACCTTCTACCCGCTGACAGATACGGTCAGCCGGTAGTTGGTTTTACTTTACCGTTGAGTGAGCCCGACAGAGTCCCTGGGAGGCGCAATTCCTCAACACCCCCTTACTTCGGATGTCCTGTAAAAGACTCAGCAGGCTTCATTTCGTGGTTATGAGCTTCTTTGCTGAGGTCAGCAGGAGTAGTGGCCACCCCAATACATGTTCCGGAAGGAGCAGTAGGGGCGGGATCCTTTCACCATCTACCCGCTGACCAGATACTGTCAGCCTGGTAGTTGTTTTACTTTACCGTTGAGTGAGCCCGACAGGAGCTCCTGGGAGGCGCATTCCTCAACACCCCCTTACTTCGGATGTCCGTAAAAGACTAAGCAGGCTTCCATTACGTGGTTCATGGAGTTCTTGCTGAGGTCAGGCAGAAGTAGTGGCCAACCAATCCACTGTTCTGAGAAGAGCAGGAGGGGCGGATCTTTTATCCTTCTACCGCTGTCCAGATGCGGTCAGCCTGGTAGTTGGTCTTACTTTACCGTTGAGTGAGCCCGACAGAGACCCTGGGAGGCGAATTCCTCAACACCCTTTACTCGGATGTCCTGTAAAAGACTACGCAGGCTTCCATTTTGTGTCTTCTTTACTTTTGCTGAGGTCAGGCAGAAGTTTGAGTCACCCCAATCCACTGTTCCGAAAAGACAGGAGGGGCGGGATCCTTTTCACTTCCACCCCGTGTCCAGATACGGTCCGGGGGGTAGTTGGTTTTACTAGGTAGAGAGGGCCTGACCAGAGCACTGGAAGGAACTCCTCGCCTCTTTTCCTGAGTGTCCTATTCTGATCAAATAGGCGCCAGATTTTGTGACTCTTTGTTTTGCTGTCTTGAGGTGATCGGACAAATAAGAGTCTCCCCAATCCACTGTCCTGAAATAGCAGGAGGAGATGGGATCTTTTCACCTTCTATCCTGCTATTTGAATGAACAAGCGGGAGCTGGTTTGACTTTCCTTGGTAGAGGGGCCTGACAGAGCACCGACAGGAACTCCTCGCACTCTTTCCCTGAGTGTCTTGTTCCGGATTAAGCAGACACCAGCGTTGTGATTCCTTTTGTTTGCTGACCCGATTTTGTCAGGCGGACACTGAGTCACCCCAATCCAACTGTCCTGAAATAGGCAGGAGGATATGGGCCCTTTCACCTCCTACTCTGCTGATTCGATATAATCAGACAGATAGTTGGTATGTCTATTACTACCTACTTTTGTTCTTCTCTTGGCTCTGCCCCTGCTACGGGAACGGCCTGAAGAGAATCTCTTTTCCTTTTTACCTCTTAGGTGATCTTACTGCTGGTTCACTGTTTCAGTGATACTACTTGCGCACTGCTGCTTCTCTTCTTTCCTAGACTTGCCCCCGCCTGGGGCGAGGCCAGGAAAGAATTTCCTTTTTTTTTCCACCACATTCCTGATACTTCTTCACTCATGACCTTGTCACTCTACCTTTCTATGGCTTAGTCGGTCAACCAACACGAGCGGTTCACTAGTTGTTTGCCACTCCGTGTTGGGGGTCCGTTGTTGTAGACCTCGATTTTTAGCCCAAAACCCTTGGTCAAGGGTTGCCTGGTCAAAATTGACCAAGGCAGACCCAAGACCCTCCCCACTGGTTCAGTGGGTCGAGTTGAGTCTGTTGAGGCCCAAGCTTGGACCTGGGTCGACCCGGTTGACCAGTCAAACCAAGGTTCACACTTAGCCCCTTTTGAGCTTTAAATCAAAATCCAAACTCATCCAACTCATCATGGCTCGAACCTCATACCCCATGACCCAATAGGCTGATTTGACTAAGTCAAATGTTGACTCGGTCAAATTTGCGCCATTAATGCGGTCGTAATCACCCATTAGGAGCCCATTAATGCATTTAAAGGCCCCATTTAATTCCCTTAGATTTCAAAATCAACAACCCGGCCTAATCCTCTAATTTCCCTCCTAATTTACTTAATGATTCAAACTTGGCCGTGTGAGATGAACCCTGGCTTTAAATACAAAAAAATTATGGTCTTGGGAGGATCTTTTTCCAAATTCGACGGAATCCAAGAGCTCCGACCGAAACCCATTCGTGAGAGAGTCCTGGATCTTCCCTCCACCTTTCCAACCGAACCCGACGGTCAAAGCTCGCGGCGGCGAGATTCGGCGATCTAAAGGCTAGGAACTTTGGAGTTCGATCCCAGCCGATCGTAGATTCGTTGATCAGCATTAGAGGAAAATTAACGAGTCAGTCTACAGCTCAACCGTGTCACAGATTTGAAGATCGGACGGTAAAATCTCGCGCAATCTCTTAGAATGGCTACACACTTAGATCTAAATAGAGGCTACTATGTAACCTGATGTTTCGGATCGAACAAAAACACTTCCCCATGATTTCTGAACCCCAGATCCTAGGTTTAAAATTTCGTTGAAATCCATCGAGCGAATTAGAGAGAAAAAGGAAAAAAACGGAATTAGGGTTCGGTCGGGTCGCCTGCGTGCGAGGGAGCGATCGTGACCGTCTGATCCGCGATCAGCGGTCCAGATCGCGTCAGCCAGCGGCTAGGGCGTGACCGCGACGGACGGTTCCCGCGGTTCCGCGGGCCACGTGGCCCCATCCAGGCCGTCGATCTCGACCGCGGAGGATCGGACGGCATGTGAGCGCCGTCCGACGTGGTTAAGTCGGACGGGGCCGCCGCCGCAATGATTGGACAATCTTCATAGCATGATTGCGCGGCGGCGCATATTGGCAATGATTGGCGCGAACCGCGGGACGAATCCGAGCCCGACACGTGTCTGACCGCCGCCGCCGCCGATTTCAAATATTATTAATAATTATTTAATTATTTAAAACTGTTTTAACTTCAAAATGCGTACGAAAATTCGTTTTTCGTCCGATTTTGCGTGTAATACCTTGTTTTGTTGCATTTTCATTCTCTACACTAGGAAATTTTCTTTTTATAAAATAATGTTATATATTTTTAATTATTATTAAAACAGTATAATAAACTTATTTTTATTTTATTTAAAATTATTATTTTTGTTATAATTGTTATTATATTGTTATTTATGATTATTTATGTTAATTACTATTAGTTTAAGTCATGATTTTGCTGTTTAAGTTTTATTTTATAATCATTATTATTATTAATTATTTTGAGATTAGTTTTAATTATATTTTACTATTTCCAATATTGTTTATTTGAAAATATCTTTTATGCTTTAAACTTCCAAAATCCATATCTTTTCTCGTTTTCAATCGATTTTGACGGCACAACCCCTGTTTTGATCGTATTTTTGATTCTGCACACTTTGGAAGTGATTTCACCAAAATTTTTGGGTCTGTGCCATAGTTATTTTCAAAACAGCCAGCTGTACTATTTTAAAATTATTTAATATTGCCTTTAAACTCGAAATCTAATAACTTTGTCGTTTTAAATCCGCTGTCGACGCACAGCACCTTGTTTTGTATGTACTCTGAATTCTGCATATTTTGAAACTATTTTCAGGTGAAGATCTTGTCTCGTATTTTCGTGTTATTTCAAAACAGCAAAAAGTACACTATTTTAAAAATATTATTTTATGTGATTTGACTTGTAAATTTCGATCTTCGTCGTTTTAAGTCGGATTTTGACGTATAACCCCTCGTTCTTTTCAGAAAAGACGAGCTTTATGTTTGAGACCATTTCCAGCCTCTGATTTGGCTGTTGAATAGATTCCTGTCGATTCAACTATTGGGACTTTGATATTTACATATTAATATGATAATAATTTTCAGGATACAAACTATTTTCAAGTCGTTTGGGGACTCGTCAGGTAGTCGTGGGTCTCCATATACCTATTACTATAATTTACTTATTTTTAATTATCTTAATTTCAAAATTTATATATATGTATTTAAGTACTTTAAAACTATTTTTAAACTACTTATATATAAATCCTAATTTTGAGTAAAGACCGCTGTTTCAATGAATTTTAGACATGGGTTTAGATATGAAGAGCAATCATGGGGAGTGGGTTAGGGGTGAATTGGTTCCCAATCTCACTAATCCCTTCATTAGATGTCTTTCTTTTCTTGTTTTGTCGTAGTATGCATGTAAGAGATTGCACCACGAGCACTTAGCCTAGGCTCTACCTAGATCTAAGGACATGGTGTGTTTATTTCATTTTTGTACTCCCATGCATTTATTACCTGAAGGGTTAGACTAAACATCACTTTAAAACTCCTACAACGTAGGACACCCTTAAGACAAAATAAGGACATGTCTAGCAAACTTAGAAGTTTTCAGGAGCTAGGATAGATCTCGGAATGACACCAAAACTCACACACTTGAACTTAGTGACATCATAAACACTCTATAATTTTTCTGGAAATTTTTAGAGCTTTTAGAGCCTACATTAACTAACCCCTATTAACTGGTTAAATAAGGCCCGAGACCTTCCGAAAAATACAATAAATACATTTTAGGTCGAAAATTACTCATAAAATCTCAAACTGACCAGAACCCGGACCCTGACTTAGATAAAATGGCTCCCTGTTTGATATAGGTGACCCTAATTTGACCATAGGTGAAATTACCTTTTTGCCCTAATAAATCATTAAAAATTATTAAAAATCCCAAAACTTCTCTAAACCCTAGGGGATCCATCTCAGGTCATCCCTGACTTTTGGGATTGATTCGACTCAGTTTGGGGCTGATTGGGCTTAAATTGCAAAATAGGGCCTTCTCCTAAATTAATTTAGAAATTTCCATAAATACCCGATTTTAGAAAATTCATAACTAATTGTAGAAAAATCCAAATTGGCAAACTCATGTTGCATTAGACTACTAATTAGGGTCTAGTATTATCAAAATTATTAGATTTTAGAAAACTCACCTAAATTAGAACAGTCAATTTTTGGTCAACCATAGTCTATAGGTAGGGCCCGAAACTTAGAAAATTCATAACTTGCTTAGAAACTCTGATTTCAGTGTACTACCTGTCTAACTACTCGTATTAAGGTTCGTATTTTTAAGGTGATAGGAGA
>CM039723.1:71252195-71336758 GCA_022539455.1 Dendrobium nobile
AACAACATGGTGAGCTAGTGGGTTACAAGAACTTATAACTGAAATCAATGTAAGGCACTATAAATAATAGGAATTTTTACATACATAACACTCCAAACTGCCCTAAATACATATTCAACACTTAAAATTCTGTATTTACTGATATACCACCTTAAACTCAACTTTTTATCTATTCTAACACTCCGTTACAATCTCGTCAAAAGTCCCTTTCTTCTCCTGCTGTGCGATCGCTCGCCTGGGCGAGCTCAAGGGCATCTCCAATCACTACAAGAGATCACCATCATTGCTTGAGTTATCTAAAAAACGTAACCGTTCAGGAGATAATATGCCAGGGGTCGGGCATCTTCGCGCATCGCAGGCGAAAGCTTACTTCGTGCATCGATCGGAGCCTTGATCTAAACATTTTGAAAAACTAGAAGAATAGGTAACACCAACCTTGCACAGTTGATCATTGCATGATATTCAATGGAGACACCTCCAAAGCCATCTTCAGCTCGGCTTCTGAAACAATTATAGCAGGCATACCATTAACGAAAGAAGCAGAAATATTAATACACGAACCAGCTAAAGCTTCTTCAAAAAATTTAGGTAAAGAAATTTTATTAGAAATCTTAGACATATAATGAATGATTTCGGAATTTCATCCCCTTCCATCAAAGCAATAAAAGGATAATCACATAAGCATAACATTTTTTTCAATTCCTGAATTTCAATCTCCAAGGTTCGAGAAGAAACCTCATCGGAACAACCATCCTTCAAAACCCTATACTGTTTCGATTTCAGACCTCCAGGAAAAATAAAAACTCAAAATGAAAATAAAAATTAAGAAGAAAAATCAAATCATAATCTCTACCTAACCTATTACACAATTCCTGATCAATATCGATAACTTAGCCGCAAGCTCCGATCTGGCTTGGAGAAATGAATAGAGAGAAGCTCAAACTGAGTACTTGTTCGGAGGAAGTGGCGAATGGAGATATTCTCGATTGGGTTTTCGCACGGCAAAAGCAAGGTTGGGTAGACGTTCCTGCGATGAAGAATAAGAGATTTCAGTTGCAAAGGGTCTGGGTGGATTATTCACGGCGTTTAGACAGAGTGGTAATTCATATGAAATAGGTGTATTTGGGTGATAGATATGTAAATAGTATATTTTAGGTGTTAGATAAGTAAATATAATAGTTTGAAGTGTTATGTATGTAAAAATCCCATAATAATATGCATGTGATCATTCAAGTACTTTCAGTATGAACATATAACTATAAACTATGTAATAATCAATAAAGTAATAACATGCAATATGATCAATAAATATCAATACAATTATATATCTTAACCAAGTAAACAATGACCAGTGAGTTCTGTCAATCATATACCTAACAATTACAAAATTGTTTATATAGACTTATTCATATATTATATCATTATATTGCATATCGTATAATGTCCATGTTATGCATGTATATCATGTGATTCATATATATCATTATCTTTGTATTCTTTTATTAGTATTATCGATACTTGCATTAACATACCTAATATATCTTATGCAATAATTTAATCAATCATGTAATTTATCAATGTATTCCTGTCATATACATATGCAAGCACTATAAGCAATAAAATGTATCTAACTATTTGAGATGTTTTCCTGTAACCAATTATATGGGCCAATCCTACAAGAATCAGCTTAAATCATATTAGTCTTATTTCCATGAATCAATCATTTTACCAGTCATTTAGGTCAAACAGCCTTCGTATTATAAGTAGTCACTTTCTGCATGTTGGCGTGTCATTTCATATTGATTTTTCTTCTTATGCCTCCATTTTTATACCATTCATAGGGTTACACTATAAATCTATTTTAAAGGAAATCCCATCAACCCAGCCTCCTATATAAAGAAATATGTCTTTAGTCAATTTGAATATGTAAATCATTTTTAGCCAACGTTTCTATATAACACACATTTCATAGTATTTATTTAACATAAATAAATATCTTATAAAATACTCAATGTTTAATTCAGGGTATCATCTTAATACATTAAAATTAACTATGAATTAAAATTAATAAATCACAAGAAAATATAGTGTGCTTTTTTTATGTAAAAGTATTAATAATATTTTCTCAATTAAATTTCAAAATTTCCCAAATTAGGATATTCTCTCAAAATAAAAAAATAATTGTGAATTTTTAATATGTTCTAGTCATAATGGTTATGTTAATGACCTCTATCATATATAAAAAATTATATAGTTAAAGTTTGCTAAAAATTAAGATATCATAACTTTTGTTTATTTTGATCAAATCAAAATTAATAAAATACAAAATACATAAAATCATTAAAATCAGAGGTAGGGTAATCATATTCTATCTCAAGATGAACAACTTTCTCAATATAACTCACTAGCAAAAATTGCTCTACAACCACCACATTCTAAGTTTTATTTTCTCTTTCATCTCATTTCTCTTTGATTTTTGATTTCTGCTCTCTATTAAAAATAAAATGACTGAAATAACATTTAGATAAGTTATATAAGTAAATTTAGATTTTTTTAATAAAATAATATAAGATGTATTGGTAATTATGCTAATTATTCAATTTTAAATGTAAAATTCATACAAATTCTTTTATATTTTCAAATTTGGAGCTCCATAAATCAAAGAAGAATGTTTATAAAATAGCTCAACATGTTCTGAAAACTTTGGTAAAATTGTTTTAGAAAACGGACACCTAACGGTCACAAAATTCCACTTGTACCAAGAGATGTTAATTTTTTACATTACCCCTAAAATTATTTTAATAAAACACAATAATATATATATATATACCAAAAAATATTTATAAATTTGACTTATAATGACTAAACAAATTATTTCACAATGTCAAAATATGGGCTATTACCCCGTCATTCTTTCGCTACATCCAACACCTCCACCACCTTCATTGCCTTCTAATACTCCAATATTTTATCACCAAAAATCCTTCAATTGATCATCTTCAACCTAATCCCCATCCAACACTTCTTTACCACATCCACCTCGTTCTCTTATCTCTATATAAAAGTACTATAATGCTTAGCGTTTTCAATAATCATTAGGGGCATTGTGTTGGCAACCTCCTTAATCTCCTTGGAGGCTTCATGTATTGAGTCCACTAATTGCTTAATGTTGATAACTTTTGCATGGGTTCTCTATAAAATAAGAGAAAGTTAACCAGACTATATCTTATAATTACATCTCATATACAAGCTTCCTACATGTATTATGAAAATCTCTACATTCATATAAAAATTCTATTAAAATTCTAACGATTTATAAATTAAGCATATTAGACATGTAATTATTATAGTATAAGAATATTATTAATTTGAATCAAATATTATATTTATTTCATATTAATTTCCTACATGGTTCTCACTATAAAACAATATTTTGCATATTTTAAAATATAAAATTACAACATGCTAAATATTAAAAAAAATAAAATTAGAGCAATATTCTCAAAGAAGTTTTGATGATATAGGGGGTTGTTATCCAAATATGAAAGGTTTTTGGATTATTTAGTATTTATATTTTTCCATAACATATTTTTACTAAGATAACATAACTAATAATTAGGAATAAATTTAACATAATAATATGCAAACAAAACGTGGCGGCTGCATTGATCCAGGGCCGGCAGATAGCCGCACGATCCCACCCTTTCAGCTCATCAGGACCGTCCAATTTTGTCCACGTATCGCCCTCCCATTGGTCCACCTCACATCCCTTCCCCACCATAGACATTAAGGAGCCCGGAAGCCGAGCAAAATAGAAGGAAAAGGGGCTCGTGAGAAACAAACCCACACCCATATAAATTCCTAACACGTAAATAGCGACCTAAATAATAAGAGCAACCACGATCTTCCCCTTATTTTCTCTCTTTCGATTTCGATAAGCCCCCTCTCCTCTCTCCCTTCCCCCAGCCTGTCTGGAGAGCCGGCACACACCTCGTGAATCCGAACCCTCCGTCGCCGACGGCCTACTCTGGGTGATGCGCCGTCGAAGCCCCAAACGATCGACCCCAATCCCTGCTTCGCAGCCGTTGATTTCTCGCTGGAAGCCGTGAAATCTTGTGAAATTACCATAAAAGCCATCTGACAAAAATTCAAAAATCTGCCCTCCCTACGATTCCCGAACCCCCACGCCGACGCACAATCACTTCTCCGATCGCCGCTTCCTATCTAAGATTATTAGTTTTCATCGCTTCCATTAGGTACGCCTCTCCCGCCCTGAATTCACTCCATATGTGGTCTTCACTGCTTCCCGCTCAGTGAGCTTTGCTACTTTGATTTGATCGGGTTGTCTGCTCCCGATTACGTTGTGCACCGTGACTTCTTCTTGCATCCATTTGCGCTTCCGGATTAGGATTAAAAATCGTTTTCCTCCGGCCGATCTGCTCCTTCCGCCACCGGATTCGATATGTAAGTTGATCGGCGCGGAGCTTCGGCCTGTGTTAGGGTTTCTGCGATTCGGCTTGTTTTTAGCTTCAGATTGCTTTCCTTACGTTAGGCTTGATAGTTCATTGCTCCTCTTGCAGTGCCTTAACGGGATTTTACTTTGCTTGTTAAGTTTTGAATTCCTGTTTAAAAAATGTATTTTGAATATAAAGATTTAGGATTTATGCATGCCTGCATTTGATTTGGATTTAGGCTTATGCATCCAAAATGTGTTCCTTAGCGCCCTGAATGAAGGATCCCTTTTTCTTGACTAAACTAGTATTCTTTAATGTTTCTAAGTGCTTCTTGCTGTTGGATTGGAGTAAAATGCATCCTCTATGTTTACTCTTTACTGCAGACATCTGCATTGTTGGTGAAGCAAAAATATCTTACTTTCAATCCGTGTTTTGCTATTGCAGTGATAGCTTGTAGTGGATTTGGAGAGATTTCCATGTGAGAGGAGGCGAGATGGCATACTTCAGGAACTTCGATGAAAACATGGATTCCGTCAAGACTTGAATGGGAAGGATGGTGGACGTGAAGCTGAGAGCATATGGATCTCCGGAACTAGAGACATGGATGCTAGTTTTGGTGAGAAGGAGGTTGACAAGAAGGCTGCAGGGCAGTACCAAAGTGAGGAGGAGCCATATGATGCTGGTGGGCTGCAGAGTGATATGTGTGGCATGAATGGTATGGCAAAGGCTGGAAGAAGATTAAATCCTGCTGGTACTTGGGGTTCAAGCTTTTGGAAAGATTGCCAACCAATGTGGGCTTCTAATGAGGATAATTATGATTCTATGAAAGTTGAAGAAGGGCCTGATTGTGACTCTAAGAAAGTTGAAGTAGAATCTCTTGGCTATTCTTGTGATGACTCGGATGGTCAGAGAGATGAAGATCATTTGCAGAGAGGACAAGCTGATGTGCCTGCAGATGAGATGCTTTCTGATGATTATTATGAGCAAGATGGTGAAGAGAATAGTGATTCTTTTCATGGTCGGGGTCTGAGCCAGCCTAGCACCTCCGGTTCAAGATTGCCACCCAAGCCAACCTCTTCCAATAGAAACAGTTCTAAGAGTTTAGAAGCAGTAAAATTTGATGAATATGATGAGGATGAGGATTATGAAGAAGAAGATGAAGAAAATGAAGGAGATGGTTTGTCATTCCTGATCAAAAACAAATTGTCTTTTTTCTTCCCGTCGTCAATACTTAAATAGATTTCTTTGTCTTATCATTATCAAAGTGCTTCTGAATAAAAAAAAAAGTGCTTCTAAATAACATTTTTGGCTTCCTCCACAAAATGCTAATGTTTCCTTTATTTGCAGTCACGTTTTCTCATTTATTTTCCCATTGATAAACGTCTGATATCAAACCTTTTTTTTATCACAGAAGACGACCCTGATGATGTTGATTTTGAGCCTGAATTTGATGAAACAAATAGGCACACAAGAAGCAAGGTTAATGAATGATACCATGCTTTATTTACATGAACTTCAATTTTATTTTAGGTCAATCTTCTAGAAATTTGAGTTGTCATATGAATTTAATATTTTCATTTTGGTAAATAAAATTGGAGAAAAAGGATTCATGTAGCCGACCCCACGTAGTGTGATAAAGACTTGATGTTGTTGTTGTTGTTAGTAAATAAAATTTGGGTTTTAGCAGCTTATTTTGCTACATCACTCTTGTTCGTTTCTGTTTTTATATTTTACTTTTTTGCTATTAGATTCTTGCATCATATTTTTCATGCTCTATTTCTTTAGCTGTAAACTTAAGCTTTATGGATAGATTTACTAGAAATCATGATCAGCCTTTTATGTTTACAAATGATTCAACTTCTTTAATTCTGAGAGGGTTGCTTTCAAAGCAGAATTTTAAGTCTTTATTAGTATGTTAGTTGTTTCCATTCATCATCATTGCCGAATTTAGCTTGCTGTTTATCTTTTTCTGCATTCTCCAGTTAGTTGAGTGCAATGATATTCTTCTCTTCTGGCATGCTTAATGATCAATATCTCTGTTTGGAAAGGGAGGTAATGAGTGTATCCCAAACTTAGCCTTTTTCCCATAGTGACTTTTTGGACCCTTAGCTTAGTTCCTAGGAGGACCTAGAACTTTCTAAAATTGGCTAATATCACTTAAACTTTAAATGTCAGTGTTCTAAGCTCTTAAAATTGATCAACAAACTGAAATAATTAAAATGGACCTAATTCACTAATATTTGAATTTCAATTAAAATATCCTTTTCTGACTTTCAACATACTTGAACTCTAGATAACTTTAACTAACTACCCATATTAGGATCTATCCAAACCACACTAGCCTTACACACACATAGAATTGTTTGCTAGGGCACCACTTCTAGATCTAGGTTAGGCCGCTGGTTTTACTTTTCTGCTGTGTGCCGGAGCTTTCCGGATTTCACTGCATGCTGTTTGAAAATTGAATTGATGTGTTTGCTTACTTTTTCTGCACTCTGGATGTGAACGCTAGATTTACCCCTAGGTTAGGAGCGCCATATATACATACTGTTCTTCCGTGCAGGTGGCCATGCTCAATGCTAATCAAAGGGGGGCACCATTATATTTTATAATGTTGTCTTATGCAGGTGCTTGCTCAGCCCCCCTGAATAAATGAGGGCTAAATTAATAATTATAACTGCACAGGTGGAGCTGCTTAGCCCTCAAAATTAAGAGCATGGCTTGGCACAGGGTCAATGGTGTTAGCATTTTTTTTTTCATATAAACTGCTTGGGATGATTATTATTAGGATAACCTTGCAGGGCTTTAGAATTTACTGCTTTCCATGAATGTAAAAATTTGTAATAATTGTTAAGAGTTGTGAAAACAACTATTGAGTTGGGATATTCTTATCCAGCTCGGATTCTAAAAGAAGAAGGCATCCCTAAGGGGAGAGTCTTCTTCCATTTGGAAGATCGAGCTGGATGGCTTTAGATATCCAAAGAGAAAAGGCAATACTCCCCAAAAGGGAAAATGTCTCTTCGTTTGGATATTCAAGCCACGACGGATCCAAGGAGTCCAAGGAGGAGTGATCCAAGAAGCCCAGGGAGAAGATATCCAAGAGACTAAAGATTGAAGACCCAATATCCCACTCAAAGTTGTTGGCGTCTGTCGTAGGCTTAGAAATCCGGGTTGTTGGCAGTGGTGCCCGGCCACTTTACTTTCTGCATACCCTGGGTTGTAATTAAAGGGCAGTTGGCCTATGGACATTTACTTGATTTGTTGGATTTATATTGATGTGTTTACCTGATTGCGCATTAGAAATTACCTGCTTTTTCTAGGTTTCTTTCTTGCATGTCGTTTTGCTTTCGCCTGGATCGTTTTAGGCTCATTAAGGACCATAAAATTCTTTACTCGTAATTAATATCTAAAATTTTAGGATTCTAAATAACATAGAAATTTAACGAACCTAGGGAACTGCCGGAATCGTCCGGGGTCGCATGCATATTACTGCATTTTCTCTTTCCTTGCTATAAGACATCTCCCTGCCTGCGGGTAGAGTCCGGATAATCTGGCCTATGAGGATGAAGTGCCGGACCTAGGGAGACCCAGTCTTTTCAAAAAACTATTTTTTTAAGCCTGTTTTTAAAGTTCTATAGCATTCATGAGCTGACAATTCAACTAGCATGCATTGCATTAGTAACTAACTAATTAAAATTTAATTGCATTAGCTAGGAGCATCTGACCTACATAAGTCCAGGGCCAATTAGGAAATTCTCTAGATGTCGGTCCTATTTCCAACAACTGTACCACCCACCCATCTTTCATCATTGACTTGACAGCATGGTTTTAAATCGATTAGGTGGTTAGCTGGCTCCCCCATCCAGGCCGGGATAAGTCCAGATCTTTGCATTGCATTAGCTAGGACACTGGTCTTAGTGTGTGTCGAACACTAAGTCCAAACTAGATTTAGGATTCGAGGCTACTACATTCGGTCTCGTAGTATGCCTAAAATAGTAGGTAGGTCCCTTCTTTCAAGGACCCTAAATCCTACTTATCTGCGTCACAGGATGACGCCACCTCCATCTTTTCTCTCACGCATGTGATCGGATGCCTGACTTTGATTTTCTCCAGTTTCTATTTAGTACCCTAGAGCCTCCGAATGCTGGTATGAGCCATGTATGTTTGATTCACCCCCTTTGAGACCCTTCTTTTCTTTTGAGTAGGACTTCTTAGTCTATACCCCTGTGTCCAATCCCATTTTAGGAAGGGATAATATATGATCCTTAATCGAGAGTTTTCTCAGGCTCCGGCCTGAGATGTAATTAACCACGGGGCTTGCGCCCGTGGGAAACTTGGTTCCCACAATCTACTAAACCCCATTCGAACTTTTTCGGGTGGGGGAAACCCGTGACTAGGTCGTGTATATTGCTACCCATCGGGGTGTGTTGGTGAAAGCCTCTATCCCCAATGGTTAGTTGTATGCACGATCCAATCTGCCCTCCCAATCGACCCGTTCGCGCGGTGCTCTTTCGGAGGTCCACAGGTTTCTGCGACCACGGTGGGACCAGTTTCTCTCTCCATCTTTGGATTCTATATTATCTTTTCTTGTGTGTACTCCGGGATTGGTACTCCTTAGATTAGGTCCGTCCCACTCTTAGTAGGGTCTTTCCTTAGTTAGGGTTCCTTCCTTTTAGCTAGGGTTTTCCCTACTCTACTTCTTTCCAGCCTACAGGCTATTCTACCCTTTATCAATTCCTATCTATCTTCATCAAATCTTTATCAAATCCTTTGTTCTTTGTGATTTCAATTCTAACTAATTCTTTTCACTTTCTTTTCTTGGCAGCAGTGCCATGGCTCGTTCAGCCCCTTCCGTTACTTTTGCTTTCGGTTCGGACGCGCGGGTGACTCTCCCTGAGTCCCTGCTCGCTAGTCCGCCAGCTGGAGGAATCACTTTTGGTTCCTTCACTGACTCGGCTTTTGTCACCCTTGGCGGGCCGACCCCGGCGGAGGCTGCTGCATTCTCTCCTCCCCAGAGGAGAGGACGCGCAGTCATGCGCCCGTTTGGACGTCCTGCTGCTCGGCGCCCAGTCCGAGCACCACGTCCTGTTCCTGTTCTTGCGCAGCCAGTGCGCCCTGTGGCTAGGCGACCAGTGCCTAGGCCACTTCCTGTTCCAGCGGTCAGGCGTCCAGTGCCTGCGCTCCTAGCTGGCACCTGTTGCCGCCAGCCCCGTCAGCGCCGCACCTTAGCCTGCTTACTGTTACTCCCCGTTCTTCCAGCGGAAGTACCTCCTGTTCGGGTTCCCCCTCCCACTTCCACCAGGAAGAGGGGTGCCCAGACCGAGGTGCCTTCGCCTTCCACTGGTCGGGTTTCTGTTTTCGCCCGACTTTCTCACCCCGAGGTTGTTGGGCAGACCCCGACACCTCCCGTTGTTCCTGTTCCCGGTCCTGATGTTCCTTCCTCTTCCACCTCCGGCCTTGGGAGAAGGGCCAGGAGGAATAGGAACAGGAGACTTCGTTTAGCTGCGTCAGAGGCAGAGAGGCAGCAGATGGCTGATGCTATAGCTCACCAGGAGCTAGTTGAGAGGACAGTGGCTCCCGGGCAGCGGAGGCCACGACGAGTTACAGTTGTGCCAGTTCCAGAGGTTGTAGTGGCTCCCGAGATAGAGGCAGTTCAGGGAGGACGCTTTTCCCCGTTGACACATAGTGGGGACGAGGAGGACGTTGCCCGCATTGCGGCGGCTCCTCCTGTTACCACTACCCTACCCCGTGCTAGGATCCCTAGGGACGCTGGTGTTCGAGCCCTCACCCAGAGGATTCGAAACATCGTCCGCCTAGCAGGTAGTAGGGGTCCTGTCGATCGGCAGAAGATACTCCGTCAGATTTCTCGGGCCACCTTTCAGTTGCGAGGACAGACTGCTAGGAGGCTTTACAGTTGGCGAGGGGACAGACAGCTCAGCAGCCTGCAGATACAGTTCCAGTAGTCAGACCCCCGGCGGTTACTCCTGCTGCAGGACGGCGCCCACGTCGTCGAGGACGGAGACAGCAGCGGAGGCCTGCCCAGCCTCAGGTCAGTTCAGAGGTAGTAGCCCCGAGCAGCCAGTTGCCGTACAGTGCCCCGTCGTGCCAGACGGTTTGGAGACGTCGACAGGCGGACACCCCTGTTGACCCTGTTCCTAGTTGAGTCAGCGCCACTGGCAGGGACAGAGCAGCCAGAGGAGGCGGTTGATCAGATGGATTTGGCAGTTCCTTCCGGGTCTGAGGCAGTCCCGATGGCAGTCGATGATGATTCAGTTTTAGCCCCAGACAGAGCGCCAGTACGGATTGAGACAGAGGTTGCCCCTAGTCCTCATAGGATCGGTTCTCCTATGAGCCCGTACATAGAGGCGATGCGACGAGCCTTTCTTGATGATGATGACACACTAGTTGATTCCGATGAGGAGGTGCCGGTACACCGAGTTTGTGTAGTTACCCGTAGAGGTCACTCGGATGAGAGAGAGCCCGAGGACCAGGATGAGCAGGGAGAACCCGAGGTGGGTGGATCTCCCAGATCAGTTGATACAGATGCTACCGTTTTACACCTCCAGGCACAGATGGCAGAGATGGCCAGGGCCATGGCGGCCATGACAGCACAGTTGACAGCTTTGGGGGCGATGCCTCAGATGGCAGGTATAGCCGCCACCAGTACCTCCAGAGACCAGCCAGCAGTGCCACCTGTTGTACTAGACCCCGTTGGAGTGGACAGGGTCCAGAGAGCAGTTCCAGTGCCTCCTACAGTACCTACCTACACTCCTCCAGTCCCGAGTCAGCCAGCTCAGTTGTCAGCAGGTCAGTTGCAGGATCTGATTGCCCAGAAGGTAGAGCAGGCGATTTCTTCCAGGAAGACTGGAGAGTCAGTCAGCAGGGGGCGTCCTTACCCTGTAGAGTACGAGCAGGAGCCTTACCCCCCTGGTTTCATCCCTCCTAGGTTCAGAGTTTTTGACGGGTTTGGGAACCCGAGGCAGCATATAGCTCAGTACCGAGCAATATGCTGCAATATAGGAGGGAGTGATCCACTGATGTTGAGATTGTTCGTCAGCAGCTTGGCGGGGGTGGCGTTTGCTTGGTACGCCGACCTCCCCAACGACTCAGTCAGGACTTTCGCAGAGTTAGAGCAGTTGTTTGTGCAGAGATTTGTCAGTACGGAGCACAGAGTTACAGTGGGAGAGCTAGTGGTGACCAGACAGCGTCCCAGAGAGAGTCTCACAGATTACATAGTCAGGTGGAGGAATCTCAGTTTGCAGTGCGAGCCGCAGTTACAGGAGCAGCATGCAGTTGAGATCTTGTTGAAGAACATAGATGGTCCGATAGCACCCTACCTTAAGGGATTCAGCATTAGAACCTTCCAGAAGTTACTCACGAAGGTCACTAGCCTACAGGACAGCATACCCGCTGCAGTCCCTCCTAAGGTTGAGAGTCAGCCTTTGCGCAGACCTCAGCGGCAGGAGTCTTCAGGGGCACCTCCACCTAGGAGAGGGAGGTTCACAGTACTCAGGGACCATCGGATAAGGGCAAGAAGCCCTTAGTTACTTCAGCACCACGGCAGCCACGACCAGCTAGTCAGCCACACTCAGCTAGCAGATCGTACTCAGTTGATCAGCCAGCAGGACAGCCCAGGACCTCCCGCAGGACTCCAGAGAGTCAGCAGTACCTGGAGGAGAAGCTTAGGAAGGAATATCCCTTTAAGAGGGAGAGTGTAAAGAAGATCTTCAAATTCCTTACTAAGAACAACTTGTTGGTATTCCCCGAGAGCAGTAGAGCAGAGGAGGAAGGTCAGACTGAGCACCCCCTTTACTGTCCTTACCACAGACATGTCGGACATGTGTTGGAAGACTGCTATGTCTTCAAGGATAGAGTAGAGAGACTGATGATCACAGGACAGATACGCCTTCAGGACAGTGATCTAGTGCAGCCCAAGGGCAAGGCCCCTCAGACAGTTCAGCTAGTCTCCAGCCCCAGTGATTGTCAGAGTGATGCTCAGGGCACTACTAGCAGTTTACCCACGAGTTTTTGGCAGATCTCACTTTCCAGAAGACCAGGAGGATGATAGACAGAGCAGTTCAGAGCTCAGAGGCAGTTGAGAGTAGGCCACCTCAGGCCAAGTCGACAGTTGCCGCTGCAGTTACCACTCCAGCACTTTCTTCCTCTTCTTCTCCTTCTGTTGTAGTGCTAGATAAGCACATTTCCTCTTCTACTTTTTCTTCTTTGGATGTAATAAAAAAATGTATGAAAGAGAAAAGTATGTTGTAACTGCAGAGGGGAAGACAGGGTTCCTTCCGGCACTTACGCTGAAGGACTTTGTTCTCCCTTCATTTGATGAGGAAATAATAATAGAAGATGATTCTGAGTACTTTTGGCCTTCTGTACCTTTTACTTATATTTCTACTGTTACTTCTAGTTCCTCTTCTTCTAGCACTCACTCCTCCTCAGTGCTGCATATCTCTTACGATACAGATGATTCTGGTGATGAGTTTGAGTCTGATGAAGAGCCTGTTTTTACAATTCCAGAGGGTGGATGTTACATGGATTCAGATAATGAGTCCGAGAACCCACTCTCAATACTTTCCTTAGAACCAACACCTGCCACCACCACTGAACCAGAGGAATCTCTTGTTGAGGATGACTCAATACAGGAAGTTCATCTGCGTTCAGGGAAGATCCTTCCACCTAGGTTGGCTAAAAATATAAAAGATAAGAATATCATTACCCAGCAGGATGACTCTATCCCTTCCTCCCAGGAGCAGCCTAAGGAGAAAGGGAAAGGCCCTCAGCTGGAGGTTGATTACAATGTGTTGGCTCATCTAAGGAAAATTCCTTCTCTTCTTAGTGTCTATGATGCTTTGATGTTGTCACCTGACTTGAGAGAGACACTAGTAAAGGCGTTGCTTGAACCAGAGACCTATCAAGCATTCTTTACTTCCGACCCTGATGATGGAGCATGGCATTTGTACAATACGCCATGCATCACTTTCTCTAGTCGTGACCTTCTGTGTTAGGGACCACTGAGCACAATCGTCCCTTGTATGTCACTGCTGAAGTCAATGGTTATGAGTTGAACAGGGTCCTCATAGACCAAGGGGCTTCAGTAAACATACTAACCCATGAAACTTTGAAGAGCCTCTCCCTAGGTCATCTGAAGCTCACTTCTGATAAGATCATGTTGAAAGGCTTCAATGACCAAGGCCAGCGAGCTCTAGGGTCTATTACCCTGCCTCTGAAATTTGGAAATTTTCTAACTGAGGCAAAGTTTCATGTGATTGAGGCTGACACTTCATACAAGGCTCTCTTAGGAAGGCCTTGGATCCATGAGTATGGAATGGTGCCCTCTACCTTGCACCAATGTATGAAGTTTCTGAGGAATGATGTTGAGTATACCATTCCTGGAGATACACAGCCCTTTTCCGTGCATGAGATCTCTATGTACGACGACGCCGAGTACTACGTACCTCGGAAAACTCGTAGAGCTCCACCTGCTCAGTCCCCAGTGATACCTGATACTGTTGTACAGGGTCCTACGCAGCCACCTGCACAGGGTCCTATACAATCGTCAGTACAAGGTCCATCACAGGTTGGTATCGAGCCAGGTGTTCCCACTGCTCATTCTGATAGAGATCCCTCTCAGTTCGCAGTGAGGCACGATGTTCCCCCTAGTAGAGGTAGGGGAGGTAGAGGTAGAGGAAGAGGTAGAGTTGCGATCCGCGAGCCGCGGAACTACGACACTCGCACACCTCCTCCCCCAACCTTTACACTTCTTCTTTGACTGTAGAGTCCGACTCTTCCGATAATGAAATGATCGATATCCTGCAACGTCCAGTCGCTTCATCATCTCC
Organism: Dendrobium nobile; assembly: GCA_022539455.1. NCBI lineage: Eukaryota > Viridiplantae > Streptophyta > Magnoliopsida > Asparagales > Orchidaceae > Dendrobium > Dendrobium nobile. The sequence continues at coordinate 71,266,498 of CM039723.1, forward strand.
CTATTCCGCTGGCTATGATTCACTTCCTACTCTTCGTAGCCATTTGATACCTGAAGGTGGATTGGTTATTGATATTAGTTCAGACGAGGAAGAGGACTTCCGACGTCAGACTACTACCAAACAACCTTCCCCCCATCAGATACGCGGGATAGGAGTCAGGGATTCCAGTCAGAGATCTTCTAACACTCCTGTAGACGATGGTGATAGCCCAATATGGGGTAGTCACAACCCCATACCTCACTTGTATGATTCATTCGGGCCAGCCCGACCTAGGGAATGTCCCTCTGTACCCCGTAGTATAGGTGCACCACTGGGTCCTGTGAGACAGGATCTAGAGGAGACCGCTATGGATATAGAGGTCAGGAGTGCCCCTCGTTACTTTTCATCTACTGTAGAGAGCTTTGTTGAGCGAGGTCTCGTTCGTTCCACTTGGCCCGACGAAGAAGCTCTACAGCAGGCCCGAGTCTGGCGGACCGATTTCCCCCAAGGTCTAGGAGGCGTAGGTTACATGGGGTTAAATCAGTCCAGTGATGCCAACATTCGTGTCATTTCACATGCTTATCCGGTTGTTTCTCTTGCCGACGAAGAAGACCCGGATAGTGGCGATGATAGGATACTTGATGCTCCACAAGAGTTTGAAGATGGCGCCACTTCAGCCATGGATGAACTATGTGAGGTAAACTTAGGCACTGAGTCAGATCCTAGGCCTATTTTTCATAGTGCCCTATTATCTGATTCAGAGGCTCAAGAATACATCAAGTTACTATCAGAGTTTAGAGACTGTTTTGCCTGGAACTACACCGAGATGCCTGGTCTAAATCCAGAGGTAGTAGTCCACAAGTTAGCCATTAAGTCTGATGCAGTCCCTGTTAAACAAGCACCTCGTAGGATGAGGTTAGAAATTGAACAACAGGTGATCGCTGAAACCAAGAAGCTTATAGAAGCCGGTTTCATTAGGGAAGAGAAGTACCCCACTTGGCTTGCCAATATTGTTCCAGTCCGGAAGAAGAGCGGACAGATACGAGTCTGTATCGACTTCCGTGATTTGAACAAGGCATGTCCTAAGGATGATTTTCCTCTTCCCATTCCTGAGCTTATGGTGGATATAGCATCATCCCATAGTATCTTCTCATTCATGGATGGTTCATCTGGTTATAATCAGATAAAGATGGACCCCGAAGATGAGAAGTTTACTGCTTTTCGAACACCTATAGGTGTCTTTTGTTACAAGGTGATGCCCTTCGGTCTCAAGAACGCCGGGGCCACCTATCAACGTGCCATGACTGTCATCTTCGATGAGATGATACATGAGCAAGTTGAATGCTATGTGGATGATTTGGTCGTCAAAAGCAAGGTCCGCGAAGATCACCTCAGAGATCTGCGAATCGTTTTTGAACGTCTGCGCAAGTTTGATTTAAAGATGAATCCTTTAAAATGCGCATTTGGAGTCAGTGCAGGAAAGTTCCTGGGGTTTATAGTTCGCTACCGTGGCATTGAGATAGATCCCTCTATGATCAAAGCTATAGTAGACTTAAAACCCCCTAAGAGTCTTACCCAATTGAGGTCCTTTCAGGGTAAACTCGCTTTCCTACGGAGATTTATCTCCAATCTTTCTGGAAGGTGTCATCCTTTCTCTGCACTAGTGAAGAAGGATGCCCGATTCCACTGGGATGAGAGTTGTCAGGAGGCCTTTGAGAGTATAAAGCGCTACCTGATGAACCCCCCAGTTTTGGCTGCACCTATTCCAGGTAGACCGTTGATTCTCTACACTACGGCCCTGGATGAGTCTTTGGGTGCACTGTTGGCTCAAGAGAATGAGGAAGGCAAGGAGAATGCCTTGTACTACCTTAGCAGGCGACTGATACCTGCAGAGCTTAAGTACCCAGCGATAGAAAAGCAGTGTTTAGCCTTAATCTTTGCGGTACAGAAGCTTAGGCATTATATGCTATCACATAAGATCAATCTGATCTCTCGAGTCAACCCGTTGCAGTACTTGATGACCCGTCCGACCCTCTCAGGTCGTCTGGCACGGTGGTCTATGATATTACTGCAATTTGATATTACTTTTGTTCCTCAGCGGGCCGTCAAAGGACAGGCTCTAGCTGATTTTCTGGCTGATCACCCGATACCTGCAGATTCTCCACTCAACGATGAACTACCTGATGAATTCATCATGAGTGTAGATGAGCAGGAGTCCCCTACTTGGGAGTTCTACTTTGACGGTGCGTCATCCGTCAAAACCTTAAGTCCAAATGAAACTCCTACAGTTAGGGTAGGGTTAGGCCTGATTTTTGTGTCTCCTGATGGTCATACTCTACGGTACTCCTATAGTCTATCAGAACCTCGTACTAATAATGAAGCTGAGTACGAAGCTCTGATTTTGGGGTTAGAGTTGGCCATTCAGATGAGTCTTACGCGGGTAAAGATCTTTGGAGACTCCCAACTAATTATCAATCAAGTAGCGGGAGTCTACAAAGTACTTAAGCCTGAGCTCATTCCATATCATAATAAAGCAATGGAGCTCCTGAGCTTAATACCAGAAGTAACTTTGGCCAAGGTCCCCAGATCTGAAAATGGAAAAGCAGATGCATTGGCCAAGTTAGCAAAAGAATTAGCTGACCCTACTGGAAACCCAGTGTCTATTATTGTCCAGTATCGTCAAGCTCTGTGCCCCGCGGACTTGTCTACTCCCGATCAGACCCTTGCAGTGTTAGCTGTAGATGAGGAGTCAGATTGGAGAGAACCCTTCATAGAGTATTTAAAGCATGGTAGGCTTCCAGATGATAAGTCTCTCGCTACTCAAATCAGAAAGAGAGCCTTATCATTCGCCTATGTAAATGAGACTCTGTATCGACGCTCTTTTGACCAAATGTGGTTAAGATGCCTCAGTAAAGGAGAGGCTAGTCGAGTCATGAGCGAGATACACGAAGGGCTTTGTGGTGCCCATCAATCTGGACCTAAAATGAAAGGCAGAATTAAACGCCTTGGCTACTACTGGCCAACTATGATCCATGATTGTATGGAGCACGCTAAGAAGTGCCACCAGTGCCAGATTCATGGCACGGTGATTCACCAACCCCCTAATCCGTTGCACCCTACTGTTTCTTCTTGGCCATTTGAGGGCTGGGGCACGGATGTGGTGGGTCCTATAGACCCTCCTTCTTCTAAGGGTCATAGGTTCATTTTAGCCGCCACTGATTACTTCTCTAAGTGGGCAGAAGCTGTCCCACTTAAAGAAGTTAAATCAGAAGATGTGATGCGCTTCTTTCGCGATAATGTTGTTTATCGCTTTGGTGTTCCGCGCCGTATAATTTCAGATAACGGCCCGTCTTTCAGAAGCACCAAAATTGCCAGATTTGCCCGCCGCCATAATATTAATTGGCGATACTCGTCAATTTACTATCCTAAAGCCAATGGCTTGGCAGAGGCATTTAATAAGACTCTTGTGCAACTGATAAGGAAAATCCTTGTTGCAAATAAAAGAGAATGGCATGATAAGTTACCTGAGGCATTATGGGCATATAGGACTACCTACCGTACTCCTACTCAGTCCACCCCATATGCTTTAGCTTTTGGGGCTGAAGCTGTCCTCCCCCTTGAGGTCGAGCTCCCCTCACTGCGTGTAGCAGTTAGTTACAATCTATCTGAAGAAGATAATGCCCGACTAAGGTTGGAAGAGCTTGATGGTTTAGATGAGCTCCGCTTACGAGCTTATCAATGCCTTAAGCTATGTCAGGCCCGAATGAAACGGCACTTTGAGCGTCTTGTTAGACCCCGTGCTTTTCGGGTAGGCGAGTTAGTTCTTGTCTTGCGAAGGCCTATCATCTCGCATCGTCGGCGAGGTGGTAAGTTTGAGCCAGTTTGGGAAGGCCCCTTCGCTGTAGAGCAAGTTTATGAAGGTGGTGCCTACCTACTTGTTGATGCAAATGGCGTTCACCCAATGCCTGTCATCAACGGGCAGTACTTGAAAAAGTACTATGCCTGAGTCTAGTACTTCACAGGGGAGCCTCCCTACCGCCTGTAGATATCCTTCTGTATATGTAGCTCCTAAAAGGATTCCTCTTACTTTTTCAGCAGTCTGCGTGGCCACGACGATTTGTCCTCTACCACGCGATATTGCTTAGAAGAGTATGAAGCTATCCTTAGAGGTGATGCACTAATACGCCGTAGGGATGTTTGGTACTTTTGTCTGTGCGCACCAATCACATTGGTGCTATCGCATAGAATTTTTGAGTTTGTCCTCCCCTTTGTGGAGCTTAGTCCCCCAGTTTCACCTGCCGCCCCAGGTATGGTCTGGGATACCAAAACCAACTAGTTGAGTTTCTTTTTCCTATCAGTCGTGATCTGATAGATGCTGCACCTAGTCCATTCATATGAGTTGAATGTGAGCAAGGATGTTAGAGTCATTGGTTTAGACTCTTTTGGGATAGGATACAGGGTCCATACCATATCATGTTAGTCAAATATGGTAGTGTTGAGCCTCTATCCTGATATTGATTTCAGTTGTACATGAATTTTGATATGGTAGTGCTCCCCAGCCCATTCAGGTGGTTTGAATGTGGCTGGAGTTAAAAAAAAAAAAAAAAAAAAAAAAAAAAAAAAAAAAAAAAACGGGCGTCACATATATATTCATACATGTGACAAAAAGAGGGAAGCTCGTAGGAGAGCAAAAACCCGGTTGCCCTTGTCACAGGAGGAACCCGGTAAAACTCTTTAAGAGCCCAAATTCCCCAAAAATTTCTTTCTTCTCCCTTGAAAGCACTTTAGTGGTCTCTTCAAGGTTGAGCTCACACTTAATTGGTTATAAGTCTATGTGATTCAAAATGCCCCTCTCCGCTAGTGATGTGGTACACTGCATTTTAGATGACAACACCACTACCTCCCGGGCTCAGATCTTTTGAGAAAAGATCACCCCCGCTGCCCTCTTTTGGCAGCTTACTCTCCCATTCATACACTACTCGGAGTTGCCAGAGTGGTCCTATGAATGATTGTTATGTTACTTTCACTTCTCACAGGGTCCTACCTGATTGAGGTAGTTGGTACCACTGTGACCCACCGATAATCATAGATCTCACTCATGATTATCGTACTAGGTGTCAGGAGTGCTCCCTTGTCACCTCAGAGTTATGCTGTGATGTAGTACATCTGTTCTCAGGTGTTAGCACCACAGTTTCAGGAACTCCGATTTTCCATTGGAAGACCGACTCCTGGGTTTCTTTCACCAGCTTACTTTAGCATTCGTTCCCTACTCTTAGCTGCTAGAGTAGCCCCGTGGATTTTGTTTGATTGTTTTCACTTCTCACAGGGTCCTACCCAATTAGGGGTAGGTGTTACCACTGTGACCCTTCTAGTGATCACTGATTTTGATTACTATCCTCGGTAGTGATAATGTCGTCAGACTACCTAGAGTTGTTTTCTTAGTTGTGGTGTGGCACACCTATTCTCAGGTGTTAGCACCACGACTTTAGGAGCTTTGATTTTCCAGTAGAAGATCAGCTCCTGAGTTTCTTTGCGCCCTTATTCTCCACATTCATACTCTACTCCTAGCCGCTGGAGTAGCCCTATGGATGTTGTGTTGTTGCTTTTTTTTTTTTTTTTTTTTTTTTGCTCCCACAGGGTCCTACCCAATCAGGGTAGGTGTTACCGCTGTGGCCCCTTTGATGTTGTATTAATTTTATTCAAGATTACTATTCCTGGGTAGTGAGTGTGTCCCCTTACTACCTGGAGTTACTTCCTTAGTTGCGATGTAGTACATCATTCCTCTGGTGTTAGCATTGCATCCTTAGGAGCTTTGATTTTCTAGTGGAAGATCAGCTCCTTAGTTTCTTTATTCACTTCAACATTCATAAACATACTCTTAGCTGCTGGAGTAGCCCTATGAATGTTGTTCTGTTGTTCTTTCTCCCCACAGGGTCCTACCCAATCAGGGTAGGTGTTACCACTGTGACCCTTCTGATATTTTATTAATCCTATTCATAATGATTATCCTCAGGTAGTAAGTGTGTCCCCTTTCTACCTAGAGCTGCTTTTCTTGTAGTGATGTAGTATACCTTGCCCCGGATACTAATATCACTACTTTGAGAACTTTGATCTTTTAGCAAAAGACCAGTTCTTTTACTGTTTTTTCTCTCGTGGCCCATTTTACCATTCATACTATAGGCTCAGTTGCCAGATTAGTCATATGAATGTGTTGAGGTCACTTTCACTTTTCACAGAGTCCCACTAGTTTGTGTGGGTGTTACTACTGTGAGATTTTACTTACTCAGAGTTGTTATCCTTGGTAGAGAGGATGATCCCTCGCTACTTTGACTCTTTTTCTTACCTGGTGATATAGGGCATCACACCTTAGATGCTACCACCACCATTTCCTTGAGTTCTGATCCTCTAGTAGAGAATCAGCTCTTTCAGGTGCTCTTACCACTTGTTTTCCCATCGAGATCCGACCCTTAGCTGCCGGAGAGGTCCTTTGGATGTTTTGATCTTGCTTCCCACTTCTTACAGGGTCCCCATCGCTTAGTGTGGGATTACCACTGTAGCTCCTTTGAGGAGTGTTTTTACTAGGCTTAGTCCTACCTTCTGTAGTTGAGGTGCCCCCTCGCTACTCGAGTTCTCTTTACTCTTTTGGAATGAGATCGCCCCTTTACACACTTTACAGCGGGTATATCTCTTCCAGCCTTCTGGAGGGATGTCGTTCTGATGTCTTCTCCCCCCCTTGTGTAGGGTTAGGGTTCTCTAGGACATCCTGACAGCATTTGGATACTCATGGCCACGACGATTTGTCCTCTACCATGTGGTTACCAGATTGCTAGAAAGGGTTCCCTAGGTGGCTCTGCCCTCAAAATTGTCCCATTTACTTACCTCTTTTTCCCTCACATCCCTACACAGATGCGTGTTAGGCTGATGTCGAGGTGACTTTTGACCTTCTATTCTGCTGTTTGAAATGAACAGACAGATAGTTGAGTTTACCTGGTAGAGAGGACCTGACAGAGCACCTGGCAGGTACTCCTCGCCACGCTTTTTGATTGCCCTGTCCTGATCAGGCAGGCATCAGAGCCTGACTCTTTATTCACTCAGTTGAAATGACTGGGTGGGTATTGAGCCCTTCTTCATCTGCAAGACCGCACTGGCTACAGCAGATGTTGAAGCTTACCCGTTGAGTGAGCCCGACAGAGTCCCTGGGAGGCGCAATTCCTCAACGTTTCTTTCTTTTACCTCGGATGCCCTGTAAAAGACTAAGCAGGCTTCCATTTCGTGGTTCATGAGCTTCTTGCTGAGGTCAGGCAGGAGTAGTGGCCACCCCAATCCACTGTTCCGGAAGGAGCAGGAGGGGCGGGATCCTTTCACCTTCTACCCGCTGACCAGATACGGTCAGCCTGGTAGTTGGTTTTACTTTACCGTTGAGTGAGCCCGACAGAGTCCCTGGGAGGCGCAATTCCTCAACACCCCCTTACTTCGGATGTCCTGTAAAAGACTAAGCAGGCTTCCATTTCGTGGTTCATGAGCTTCTTGCTGAGGTCAGGCAGGAGTAGTGGCCACCCCAATCCACTGTTCCGGAAGGAGCAGGAGGGGCGGGATCCTTTCACCTTCTACCCGCTGACCAGATACTGTCAGCCTGGTAGTTGGTTTTACTTTACCGTTGAGTGAGCCCGACAGAGTCCCTGGGAGGCGCAATTCCTCAACACCCCCTTACTTCGGATGTCCTGTAAAAGACTAAGCAGGCTTCCATTTCGTGGTTCATGAGCTTCTTGCTGAGGTCAGGCAGAAGTAGTGGCCACCCCAATCCACTGTTCTGAGAAGAGCAGGAGGGGCGGGATCCTTTTACCTTCTACCCGCTGTCCAGATGCGGTCAGCCTGGTAGTTGGTCTTTACTTTACCGTTGAGTGAGCCCGACAGAGTCCCTGGGAGGCGCAATTCCTCAACACCCCTTTACTCGGATGTCCTGTAAAAGACTACGCAGGCTTCCATTTCGTGTCTTCTTTACTTTTGCTGAGGTCAGGCAGAAGTATTGAGTCACCCCAATCCACTGTTCCGAAAGGACCAGGAGGGGCGGGATCCTTTTCACTTTCCACCCCGCTGTCCAGATACGGTCAGGCGGGTAGTTGGTTTTACTAGGTAGAGAGGGCCTGACAGAGCACCTGGAAGGAACTCCTCGCCTCTTTTCCTGAGTGTCCTATTCTGATCAAATAGGCGCCAGATTTTGTGACTCTTTTGTTTGCTGTCTTGAGGTGATCGGACAAATACTGAGTCACCCCAATCCACTGTCCTGAAATAGGCAGGAGGAGATGGGATCTTTTCACCTTCTATCCTGCTATTTGAAATGAACAAGCGGGAAGCTGGTTTGACTTACTTGGTAGAGAGGGCCTGACAGAGCACCTGACAGGAACTCCTCGCCACTCTTTTTCCCTGAGTGTCTTGTTCCGATTAAGCAGACACCAGGCGTTGTGATTCCTTTGTTTGCTGACCCGATTTTGTCAGGCGGACACTGAGTCACCCCAATCCACTGTCCTGAAATAGGCAGGAGGATATGGGACCCTTTCACCTCCTACTCTGCTGATTCGATATAATCAGACAGATAGTTGGTATGTCTTTACTACCTTACTTTTGGTTCTTCTCTTGGCTCTGCCCCTGCTACGGGATAAGGCCAGAAGAGAATCTCTTTACCTTTTTCACCTCTTTAGGTGATCTTTACTGCTGGTTCACTGTTTCAGTGATACCTTACTTGCGCACTGCTGCTTTCTCTTCTTTCCTAGACTCTGCCCCCGCTATGGGGCGAGGCCAGGAAAAGAATTTCCTTTTTTTTCCACCACATTCCTGATATTTCTTCACTCATGACCTTGTCACTCTACCTTTCTATGGCTTAGTCGGTCAACGCCAACACGAGCGGTTCACTAGTTGTTTGCCACTCCTGTTGGGGGTCCGTTTGTTGACCTCGATTTTTGCCCAAACCCTTGGTCAAGGGGTTGACCTGGTCAAATTGACCAAGGCAGACCCCAAGACCCTCCCCACTGGGTTCAGTGGGTCGAGTTGAGTCTGTTGAGCCCAAGCTTGGACCCTGGGTCGACCCGGTTGACCAAGTCAACCAAGGTTGACCACTTAGCCCCTTTTGAGCTTTAAATCAAAATCAAACTCATCCAAACTCACTCATGGCTCGAACCTCATACCCCATTGACCCAATTGGCTGATTTGACTAAGTCAAATGTTGACTCGGTCAAATTTGGCCATTAATGGGTCGTAATCACCCATTAGGAGCCCAATTAATGCATTTAAAGGCCCTAATTTAATTCCCTTCGATTCAAAATCAAAACCCACGGCCTAATCCCTCTAATTTCCCTCCTATTTACTTAATGATTCAATCTTGGCCGTTGAGATGAACCCTAGGGCTTTAAATACAAAAAAATTAGGTCTTGTGGAGGATCTTTTTCCAAATTCTCGGAATCCAAGAGCTCCCGACCGAAACCCTTTCGTGAGAGAGCTCCTGGATCTTCCCTCCACCTTTCCCAACCGAATCCCGACGGTCAAAGCTCGCCGGCGGCGAGATTCCGGCGATCTAAAGGCTTGAACGTTTGGAGTTTCGATCCAGCCGATCCGTAGTTCGTTTGATCGAGGATTCAAGAAGGAAAACTTACGAGGACAGTCTACAAGCTCAACCGTGTCAAAGATTTGAAGATCGGACGGTAAAATCTCGCGCAATCTCTTAGAATAGGCTACACACTTAGATCTAAATAGAGCTCTATGTACTGTGTTTCGGATCGAACCAACACTTCCCCATGATTTCTGTACACCCCTAGATCCTAGGTTTAAAATTTCGTAGAAATCCATCGAGCGAATTGAGAGAAAAAGAGAAAAAACGGAATTAGGGTTCGGTCGGGTCGCCTGCGTGCGAGGGAGCGATCGTGACCGTCTGATCCGCGATCAGCGGTCCAGATCGCGTCAGCCAGCGGCTAGGCGCTGACCGCGCGGACGGTCCCGCGGTTCCGCGGGCCACGTGGCCCCATCCAGGCCGTCGATCTCGACCGCGGAGGATCGGACGGCTGTGAGCGCCGTCCGACGTGGTTAAGTCGGACGGGGCCGCCGCCGCAATGATTGGACAATCATTGCCAATGATTGCGCGGCGGCGCAATCATTGGCAATGATTGCGCCGAAACCGCGGGACGAATCCGAGCCCGACACGTGTCTGACCGCCGCCGCCGCCGATTTCAAATATTATTAATAATTATTTAATTATTTTAAAACTGTTTTAACTTCAAAAATGCGTAGAAAATTCGTTTTTCGTCCGATTTTCGCGTGTAATACCTTGTTTTGTTCGTATTTTCATTCTCTACACTAGGAAATTTTCTTTTTATAAAAATAATGTATATATTTTTAATTATTATTAAAACAGTAAAATAACCTTATTTTTATTTTATTTAAATTATTATTTTTGTATAATTGTTATTATATTGTTATTTAATGATTATTTATGTTAATTACTATTAGTTTAAGTCATGATTTTGCTGTTTAAGTTTTATTTTATAATCATTATTATTATTAATTATTTTTGAGATTAGTTTTAATTATATTTTACTATTTTCCAATAATTGTTTATTTGAAAATATCTTTTATAGCTTTAAACTTCCAAAATCCATATCTTTCTCGTTTTCAATCCGATTTTGACGCACAACCCCTTGTTTTGATCGTATTTTGATTCTGCACACTTTGGAAGTGATTTCACCCAAAATTTTTGGGTCTGTGCATAGTTATTTTCAAAACAGCCAGCTGTACTATTTTAAAATTATTTATTTATTGCCTTTAAACTTCGAAATTACATAACTTTGTCGTTTTAAATCCGCTGTCGACGCACAGCACCTTGTTTTGTATGTACTCTGAATTCTGCATATTTTGAAACTATTTTCAGGTGAAGATCTTGTCTGTATTTTCTGTTATTTCAAAACAGCAAAAGTACACTATTTTAAAAATATTATTTTATTGTATTTGAACTTGTAAATTTCGTATCTTCGTCGTTTTAAGTCGGATTTTGACGTATAACCCCTCGTTCTTTTCAGAAAGACGAGCTTTATGTTTTGAGACCATTTCCAGCCTCTGATTTTGGCTGTATGAATAGATTCCTGTTTCGATTCAACTATTTGGGGACTTTGATATTTACATATTAATATGATAATTATTTTCAGGATACAAACTATTTTCAAGTCGTTTGGGACTTCGTCAGGGTAGTCGTGGGTCTCCCATATACCTATTTACTATAATTTGACTTATTTTTAATTATCTTAATTTCCAAAATTTATATATATGTATTTAAGTACTTTAAAACTATTTTTAAACTACTTATATATAAATCCTAATTTTGAGAGACCCGCTGTTTCAATGAAATTTTAGACATGGGTTCTAGATATGAAGAGCAATCATGGGGGAGTGGGTTAGTGGGTGATTGGTTCCCAATCATTCACTAATCCCTTCATTAGATGTCTTTCCTTTTCTTGTTTTGTCGTAGTATGCATGTATAGGATTGCACCACGAGCACTTAGCCTAGGCTCTCCTAGATCTAAGGACATGGTGTGTTTATTTCATTTTTGTACTCCCATGCATTTATTACCTGAAGGGTTAGACTAAACATCACTTTTAAACTCCTACAACGTAGTGACACCTTAAGGACAAAAATTAAGGACATGTCTAGCAAACTTAGAAGTTTTCTAGGAGCTAGGATAGATCTCGGATTGACACCAAAACTCCAACACTTGAACTTAGTGACATCATAAACACTCTATAATTTTTCTGGAAATTTTTAGGAGCTTTTAGAGCCCTTAATTAACTAACCCTAATTAACTGGTTAAATAAGGCCCCGAGACCTTCCGAAAAATACAATAAATACATTTTAGGTCAGAAAATTACTCATAATATCTCAAACTGACCAGAACCCGACCCTTGACTTTAGATAAATAGGGCTCCCTAGTTTGACTTTAGGTTGACCCCTAATTTGACCATAGGTGGAAATTACCTTTTTGCCCCTAATAAATCATTAAAAATTATTAAAAATCCCAAATCTTCTCTAAACCCTAGGGGATCACTTTCTCAGGTCATCCCTGACTTTTGGGAGTGATTCGACTCAGTTTGGGGCTGATTTGGGCTAAAATTGCAAAATAGGGCCTTCTCCTAATTAATTTAGAAATTTCCATAAATACCCCGATTTTAGAAAATTCATAACTAATTGTAGAAAAATCCAAATTAGGCAAACTCACTTGCATTAGACTCCTATTAGGGTCTAGTATTTATCAAAATTATTAGATTTTTAGAAACTCACCTAAATTAGAAAGTCAACTTTTTGGTCAACCATAGTCTATAGGATAGGGCCCGAAACTTAGAAAATTCATAACTTTGCTTAGAAAACTCTGATTTCAGTGTACTACCTGTCTAACTACTCGTATTAAGGTCTAGTATTTTCCTAAGGTGATAGGAGACCCAAACTTAGCCTTTTTTCCCATAGTGACTTTTTGGACCCTTAGCTTAGTTCCTAGGAGGACCTAGAACTTTCTAAAATTGGCTAATATCACTTAAACTTTAAATGTCAGTATCCTAAGCTCTTAAAATTGAACAACAAACTGAAATAATTAAAATGGACCTAATTCACTAATATTTGAACTTCAACTAAAATATCCTTTTCAGACTCTCAACAAATATGAACTATAGATAATTTTAACTAACTACCCATATTAGGACCTATCCAAACCACACCAGCCTTACACACACATAGAATTGTTTGCTAGGGCACCACTTCTAGACCTAGGTTAGGCCGCTGGGTTTTATTTTTCTGCTGTGTGCCGGAGCTTTCCGTGGTTTTCACTGCATGCTGTTTGAAAATTGAATTGCTGTGTTTGCTTACTTTTTCTGCACTCTGGATGTGAACGCTAGATTTACCCCTAGGTTAGGAGCGCCATATATACATACTGTTCTTCCGTGCAGGTGGCCATGCTCAATGCTAATCAAAGGGGGGCACCATTATATTTTCTAATGTTGTATTATGCAGGTGCTTGCTCAGCCCCCCCTGAATAAATGAGGGCTAAATTAATAATTATAACTGCACAGATGGAGCTGCTTAGCCCTCAAAATTAAGAGCATGGCTTGGCACAGGGTCAATGGTGTTAGCATTTTTATTTTCATATAAACTGCTTGGGATGATTATTATTAGGATAACCTTGCAGGGCTTTAGAATTTACTGCTTTCCATAAATGTAAATTTATTTGTAATAATAGTTAAGAGTTGTGAAAGCAACTTTTGAGTTGGGATATTCTTATCCAGCTCGGATTCTAAAAGAAGAAGGCATCCCTAAGGGGAGAGTCTTCTTCCATTTGGAAGATCGAGCTGGATGGCTTTAGATATCCAAAGAGAAAAGGCAATACTCCCCAAAAGGGAGAATTGTCTCTTCGTTTGGATATTCAAGCCACGACGGATCCAAGGAGTCCAAGGAGGAGTGATCCAAGAAGCCCAGGGAGAAGATATCCAAGAGACTAAAGATTGAAGACCCAATATCCCACTCAAAGTTGTTGGCGTCTGTCATAGGCTTAGAAATCCGGGTTGTTGGCAGTGGTGCCCGGCCACTTTATTTTCTGCATACCCTGGGTTGTAATTAAAGGGCAGTTGGCCTATGGACATTTACTTGATTTGTTGGATTTATATTGATGTGTTTACCTGATTGCGCATTAGAAATTACCTGCTTTTTCTAGGTTTCTTTCTTGCATGTCGTTTTTGCTTTCGCCTGGATCGTATTAGGCTCATTAAGGACCATAAAATTCTTTTACTCGTAATTAATATCTAAAATTTTAGGATTCTAAATAACATAGAAATTTAACGAACCTAGGGAACTGCCGGAATCGTCCGGGGTCGCATGCATATTACTGCATTTTCTCTTTCCTTGCTATAAGACATCTCCCTGCCTGCGGGTAGAGTCCGGATAATCTGACCTATGAGGATGAAGTGCCGGACCTAGGGAGACCCAGTCTTTTCAAAAAACTATTTTTTTATAAGCCTGTTTTTAAAGTTCTATAGCATTCATGAGCTGACAATTCAACTAGCATGCATTGCATTAGTAACTAACTAATTAAAATTTAATTGCATTAGCTAGGAGCATCTGACCTACATGAGTCCAGGGCCAATTAGGAAATTCTCTAGATGTCGGTCCTATTTCCAACAACTGTACCACCCACCCATCTTTCATCATTGACTTGACAGCATGGTTTTAAATCGATTAGGTGGTTAGCTGGCTCCCCCATCCAGGCCGGGATAAGTCCAGATCTTTGCATTGCATTAGCTAGGACACTGGTCTTAGTGTGTGTCGAACACTAAGTCCAAACTAGATTTAGGATTCGAGGCTACTACATTCGGTCTCGTAGTATGCCTAAAATAGTAGGTAGGTCCCTTCTTTTCAAGGACCCTAAATCCTACTTATCTGCGTCATAGGATGACGCCACCTCCATCTTTTCTCTCACGCATGTGATCGGATGCCTGACTTTGATTTTCTCCAGTTTCTATTTAGTACCCTAGAGCCTCCGAATGCTGGTATGAGCCATGTATGTTTGATTCACCCCTTTGAGACCCTTCTTTTCTTTTGAGTAGGATTTCCTAGTCTATACCCATGTGCCAATCCCACTTTAAGAGAGGATAATCTATGATCCTTAATCGAGAGTTTTCTCAGGCTCCGGCTTGGGATGTAATTAACCACGGGGGCTTGCGCCCGTGGGAAACTTGGTTCCCACAATCTACTAAACCCCATTCGAACTTTTCGGGTGGGGGAAACCCGTGACTAGGTCGTGTATATTACTACCCATCGAGGTGTGTTGGTGACAGCCTCTATCCTCAATGGTTAGGCGTATGCACGATCCAATCTGCCCTTCCAATTGACCCGTTCGCGCGGTGCTCTTTCGGAGGTCCACACTTGTGTGATTATTTATTTGTTTGCTATGTCTTTCATATATGACTTAATATTGGTCACTTGTTTAGTAGCTTAACACATCTTCTATATCTAATCTCATATATTTATACAATAGTGTGTGTATTTATTTTGCATGATTGATTGATGGATTTATTATTTCATGTATTTGATTTTGGTGTTTTTGAATTGGAAATAGTTTTGAAACTAGTTGCTATTGTTAGTTTTGTGTGAAATCTGATTATGTTAATCAATTAGATTGTACTTTTGTCTTGAACCTCAAGTCAATTTCTTATGCTCGCTTGCGGTGGGAAACGATAGAGAGTATAGTGCCACAACGCTCTAGATTCGGGGCCATAGCATTATGGAGTGGTGCAACGCTGTAGGTTTGAGCACCGCAGCATTATGTTGACAGAGGCTGAAGCACTGCAGCTCTCTAAATTGGCCCCACAGGGCTGCGAGGCAAACATGATAGTTTTCTTTCTCGTTTTTCTAAAGGGTGACATCCCTTGGAGTACTTTTACTTGACTTTCTCTTGTGTATTGAGTATAAGAACGGTGTAAGAGAGAAGAGAAAAAAGGAGAGAGAGCGCGAGAGACCTGTACTTATTTCTCCCAATTTAAATAGTGGATTTCTTGAAGTAGTGTGGCTCCATAATTTTTTTTTCGATTTTAAATTTTTTCACATTAAATTATGGTGTCCTTTACTTTCCGCTACATTTTTATTTTTCTTGTTTATTTCGTTGCAGTGGTTTACTTTTGTGACGCCCCAGGTTCGTCCAGACGAATCTGCATTTTTACTCAGTTCGTCCGTACTAACCATACAGATTTTCACAATTTTCTTCAGTTCGTCTCGTACTAAGGCCAGTTCGTCCGGACTAGCAGCACTCACAAAAATGAACTTTTTAGGGGTTTTACAATCTTTCCACCTTAAGAAAAATGTCGTCCTCGACATTTCCCTTAAGAACTCAAATACACAATCAATACAAAACAAATCCGTCCAATCAAAACTCAAATCAAATCGAATCAAAATCAAAATCATACAGTCATACAGTTCATTCAATCACATGTCATTCACTATGTATGCAAAATGATGCACTTGAAACTATCCATTCTACCAAACTATCAATCAAATCCTTTCACTACACTTGCTCTGATACCAATCTATGACGCCCCAGGTTCGTTCAGATGAATCTGCATTTTTACTCAGTTCGCCCAGACAGTTCGTCCGTACTAACCATATAGATTTTCACAATTTTCTTCAGTTCGTCCCGTACTAAGGCCAGTTCGTCCGGACTAACAGCACTCACAAAAATGAACTTTTTAGGGGTTTTACAATCTACCCACCTTAAGAAAAATGTCGTCCTCGACATTTCCCTTAAGGGCTCAAATACACAATCGATACAAAACAAATCCGTCCAATCAAAACTCAAATCAAATCGAATCAAAATCAAAACTTGTCGAAAATCATATAGTCATACAGTTCATTCAATCACATGTCATTCACTATGTATGCAAAATGATGCACTTGAAACTATCACAACTTTCATCTCCAAGAGATATTGCTCGTTGCATGCTCTAGTTTACCCTTTTTTTTTAATTTACTTCAAAGCTAATGAGTGGTATCATACCTAATTACGTCAGCTTATTTTCCAAAAGCTGCTCGATTCGTCATGCCTGCTCCACTAGGCTTTTCCCCTAGCAGCTTCTCGGGCGTGTTTTTCTCCACAGCTGCTGGGATTTTGCCGGCGCTATTCATTTATGAAGCATCTCGTATCGTTCATGCTTGTTCAGGGAAGTCCTGTCTCCTTTATTTTGTTGAATCCTTCATTTTTTTTGGTTTGTTGGCCCTTTTGGCCGGTATGGCTATAAAACCTTGGGTTGATTCTGGTTTTTTGGGAGGGTCGACTAAATCTCGCTCGTTTGCTGATACTTTGTCCGGTATTTCTTCTGTGGCTTATTTTCCTGATCTCAAGCCAACGATTTTTCGTGGTTTGCCGTCTCTTTGGATTTCGAACGATGAGGTGCTCGCCCTTGTAGCTCCTTTGAAGTTTTCTTTGGTTGGTTTCTTTCCCTCCAAGCGTTCGAGTCTCGACGCTATTCAGAAGTTTTTCTTTGCTCTTAAGCTCAATGATGAATTTTCTATAACATTGTTGGACCATTGTCACGTGTTGATTAAGTTGGTGAATGACCTCGACTGTAGCAGAGTTTTCTCTCATAGATCTTATTTTGTTAGAAATTGTTACATGAAGGTGACCAAATGGTCTACTCTTTTTGATATTGGTGTGGAATCACCTATCATATTAATTTGGATTTCATTTCCCAAATTGTGACCACAATTTTTTTTTTGCCCTGTATTCTTCACGGATTGGGTTTTTTATTTGGCCGTCCCCTAAAGGTGGATCATGCGACCTCTGTTGGCTCTCGTCCCTCTGTGGCGCATGTATAAGTTGAGCTTGACATTACAAAAAAAAGATATTCTGATAAAGTTTGGATTGGTCCTAAAAAGTTTTGTTATGTTCAGCATGTTGTCATGGAGGAGTTTTCCCATTTCTGTGTGCAATATAAATCGATTGGTCATTTGCCCGGTGAATGTCGTTCTTCAAATCTGGCGATTGATTTGATTTTTAATCATAATTATGGTAAGAAGGTTAATGTCGTGGTTGAAAATGTTGTTGTTGGCGGTCCTGAGAAAAATTTTATTCCCATTGTAGCTCCTGTTAGTCTTATTGAGGTTGTGGTTCATGAGAAAATTGGTATGGATGATGCTTTAGCTATGAAAATGAGCAATGGCAATACTGAGGATACTGCTCTTGGTGAAGGGATACTGATGGCTCTTTCTTGTGGTATTAATGAGGTTGTGGCTGAGGCTTCTAAACCTAAAAATTGCTTAGTCAATTTGGAAGCAAGTCCTATTATCAATCCCGATTTCGGATGATACCCGTGATGATGTAGCTGCGGTTTTTTAGTGGTTGTGAAACCATCGGGTTTAGCTGCTGTATGTATGAATTCTCCTGCGACTGTGTTGGAACCATCGAATAAGCTTTTGGTTGATGTCCCTGTTTTACTAATTTCTAATGAGGTCTTGAAAGTTTAATTAGCAAGTGTGGAACAAAATGATTGGCTTGAGGAGTATGTCTCCTCACCTCACGGGGGTGTTGGGAAAGACTTCATTGAGTATGAAGATGATGTTCCGGTTATGTTTATCTTGAAGGACAATTGGAGTGGCGAAAAAGCTTTTGCTTTGAGAGGTGGCAAACGTTGAAGAAGAAACTCTATAAGTAATTCATTTTATTGCTGGATCTTTGGATGTTTAGTCTCATTTACGGGCTATGATGTGGCTTTTGGCTCACCACTTGGGCTCCGTGGCTTGTTGGTAGTCATTGGTGGTAGATCTTCTTATTCTTTTGGTGGCCTTATTTCGGGTGTTGTTTGTTGTTTAGCTTTTTGGTGGACTGTTGCTTTTTCCCTCCTCTGGATGGTCTGTGCCTGGCGTTTGGGTGGTTGGGATCTTGTGCCAATGACTGAGCCCGACTGACATGTTTGTCTTATTTATTTTCGAGTTCTACTTTATGTACTGTAGTCTTTGTAATCTTTCTTTTTGTTTTCTTGGCTTTGGTTATAACCTTTCTCTTTAAAAAAAAAATCCCATAAAAAAAAGGTGGTATCAGACCTTGCTACTAATGAAAATCTATTTGACTTAACAAATAAGAGTAGTTCTTTATAACATATATTTTAAATTCACCCATTTTGATAAATTAAATTCGAGTTTTTGAAAAAAAAATGTCATATCTTATGACTCTTTCGTAGTGTTAATCCAAAATTATTGAATATTGTTTTAAATGATCTTATTTACTCTATCATTTCTTAATATAAATTGTTTTTGAAAAATGATTTTATTTACTATTAAGTGATGAGATTCACTACATGAAATTAAGAGATTACCGGCGGTTCATATATTTTTTTCCTACGATTCCCTAAAATACCGGCGGTTTTCCGGTGGTTCGTTAACCGCTGGTATAAACCGCATAGGAAACTGTTTCCGACGACTAACATTACCGGCGGATTTCTGTCGACATAAACGGCCGGTAAATTCCGACGGTCATAGCGCCGGTGACCGCCGATTAATCACTAGCGACGTACCGGCCACCAAATCGTCGGTGTTATCGGCAGCCTAATCGCCGGTATTTACTGACAGCTATATTAAAATATCGGAGGTTATAATAAGTCGTCAGGTATCAATCATATCGACGTCCAAACTACCGGTAAATACCGGTGGTTAAATTAGAATACCGGCACCGATATCGATGTTTTTGGCGGCCAAACCAATAGTTGACAGCCGAAAACCTGAAGCATTTGCAAAAAAAAATTGACAGCCCCCTCTATTTACTCAAATTTCCACAAAACCTATAAAGAATTCAAAACATATATAAAAATCAATTTATAATCAACCTACAACTATATTCCATAATCAACATATATAGCATTCAAATGAAATCTACAATAAACATAACCATATGTTTAAACAAATAGAAATGCATAAGTTATTTGATAAACTTAGCATAAAATCCACAAAAAATTAAGTCGTCGAACTTCCGACTCTATAATAAGCTTCTACATGCTATATGGACTAATGCAACAAGAAAAAAAATATACACCAAGGTACAACTCATTGCAAATTTCTAGTGAGAACATCCATAACTAAAGCAAAAAGATATGGACATAAAGCCGATCCTTAACATAATCTAACAAGTAATAACTCTTGCATACATATCCTTAATGACATGAAAAAAGCATACACCAAGGTACAACCTATTGCAAATTTCTAGTGAGAACATCCATGACTAAAGCAAAAAGATATGGATTAAAAGCCGGTCAACAAGTATTAACTCTTGCATACATGACGTAATCTAATAATCTATGCTCCATAACTCTCTCCTACAGTCAGAAAAAAAATGCAAACCTTAAATATCGGGGCGTTGCCGATCGACGACTTTTGCGGGGTGATCAGCAGAGATAGCGTGTAGAATGCGGGGTTATTGGCGGCAAGAGTGGGGGCGAGATCGTCGGCCGAAGATAGTGTGTCGGTGGCCAGATTCTTGTGCAGGTGGTCTGAGCAGCGATCACGAGCGAGCGTTTGGAGAAATGATATGCGAAGAAGAAATGAAGAGGAAGGCTCGGTTTGGCCAATATGAGGGCCATTTCCGGCGGTCTAGCCCGCCGGAAAAAATAACTTAAAATTGGCTGCTAAAGGCGCCGGTAAGATAGAAAATCGGCGCCCTTGCTGAGAGTTATTACACCGCCACTAATTCAGGCGGTGTATTTTTAAAAACCGCCGGTTTAACCGCCGATACTTCCGGGGCTATAGGACCGCCGATAAAGGCCACCGATAATCCCTGAATTTCTTGTAGTGATTAAACTTTATAAATTGATTGTAATGTCTATTCTTATTATCATGATAAAACTATTTTGCTGATCTCGCCTCTTTGTTTGAAGTTAATAATAAGTTAATAGTGTTAGCCATCTAAGTGAGAAATTTTTCGAAGAAGAAACCCTAATCTAGAATTGCAATGGAGAAGTTGAAGAATCCTAAGGATAAATTTCTAAGTAGAATAAGAGCACAAAGGAAAAAGAGAAAACAAAAATAAATAGAAGAGCTTATAACTCTGCTAACATAATTCAAACTTCAAAGAAAGCAAGTCATTTTGAAGCTAAATGAAAAACTAGATTATTGCTATATGCTTTAAATGGCAATGAAATTCTGAGGTAAGATATTAGTGATGTATATAGGTTCTTGTAGTTTATCTTCATTGATAAAATTTGTATGGCTTTGTGGTCTTATTCTTGACTTTTATCTTAGTGATGTATAAATTTTGCCATATCTTAAAAAATTTTACTATGTAAAGTTAAAATTCATGTACTTATAAATAAAACCTCGAGAAAATTTATTTTTGCTTCGATAGTCGTCTAAGTATCCTCAGAAGAAGGTTGATTTAAAAAAAAAAAAAAAGGCCATAGCTTGAGCAAGATGCTTATATATTTGATTGGATAATGCTAGGATGAATTGAAATTAAGGCATGATTACCTTTGCTATATTTCTTAGAAGTACATTTAAAATTTCTTGCATTTGCATATTTATTATTATTTAATTGGATTTACTACTTTACTTATTCATATTGATCTTGAAAATTGTGTAAAGGTGAAAGCAATATCTAAAATTGAATAATGAAATATTTGCTAAATTCATTGTTTTTTTATTATAACAGTAAATTATAAAATAGCTTTAAAAAATATTTTTTGAGTCATTTAAGAAATAGTGCTGTTAAAATGCAAACTAAAAAGTAAGTAGATATAAGTCTAAAGGACCACCACCCATCATTTGCCGTGAAACCATCACTTAATAAGCATCGTTTGACTATAGTCTGTTGACCATTGTTGGTTGACTATTAATCATTGATAATCATCGTTTGACGAAGATCTTCTGACAACCATTACTCGATTATTAGTTTTTTTTATCACGGTTGCCTAACTGCGATCCTCTGACCTTTGTTGCCCCACTACAAGCTTATAATCACCATCGCTCTATTATGGGCTGCAGACCACCATGACCTGACCATAATACTCCAACCACCGTCGATCCATTATGGTCCTTCAAACATTGTCGCCCGACTACAAACCATTGACCACTGTTCATTGACTATGATCCTCCAATTACAATCACTCGACTACAACCTTTTGACCATGTTCATCTGACTAACATCCTCTGAACATCATTACCTGACTACCGTCATATAACCACTATCGCCAGACTATGAATTTCAAATCTTTATCGGTCGACAATAATGCTCCAACCTACATTGCCTGACATTGTTGGTTTGACCTTCATCTCCCGACTTTGGTCATTCGACATTCGTTGTCCAACTATGGTCCCCCAACCACTGCTCAACTATGATTTCCCAAGCACTTTCTCTTGACTAAGATCCTCTGACCACTACTACCTTAATGCAATCATTCGAACTCTGTCTCTAAACTATGGTCACCTGACCATCATCACTCAACTATTGTCCTTCGAGCATCATCAACAAACTAAAACCCTTTATCATACAACCTTTTGACCATTGTCACCTGGCTATATTAATATCTACTCATTTCAGCACATACTATCACTAATAATGTCAATGCATGTCATCGCTTATAAGATCAATATTGCCATGAATACCAACTCTGACTCGCTCTCAATGTTAGTATGGAGATTTATGCATGACTTATTGGTTTCTAGTCTCCTCTCCTCAAAGAGATATGACACAAATAGAAAAATAATTTAAATCTTTTTTTATTTAATATATTTTTCTTGTATGGCATCCCAATCTTGATTTTAATAATTATTGTGATATCATCGTTTTCCTTCATTTTGTAATAATTCTTGCATTGAAACTCGATAGATTTAATTAATGTAAAAGCCAATAATAATTGCATAATTCGAGATACGAGATCTTAGGGGCCAATAAATTATTTCTATTGACAAAATATAACTGTACGGATTATTTGTCTGATACCTATAATTAGATGCATTTCAGGATTTAATATTCTTCAACTTGTGATGGCTGTTTCGGAGAAGCACTCTTTAATCATTTTAAGTTGGGTTCTATATAAATTTATTCATTTTTAGGTGCAAGTGATCGAAATTGGCTTGTGAGTTAGTTCAAATTTGACTCGTTAATGAGCTTGTGAGTTGGGTTTATCATGTCATGAGCTCGATTCGAGCAAAATTTGAGCTCATATATTATGCGAGCTGGAAACAGCTCACCTATCTACTAATTTGGAGCTTTGGTTACCAATCAAGAAGTTTTGGGCAAGGGCGGACCTATGCTTTCTTGAGGGTGCCCATCTTCAAAATTTTAATAAATTAATTTTAGTGATGATATTTTAGGCAGTAATGATGTTTTAGGTAATTCATCCTCCACTGGCAACACTATTTTGCCTAAATAAGATTTTTTTTTTTTTGAAAATTTATGAAGTTGTATAAGACAACTGAAACTTCTAAACTTTGTTGAAAGTAAAAAAATTATACACAATAGCTACAATTTATATAGATTTATTACTTTAGTATTAACTTTAGCAGTTGCTACTATTACAGTTGATAGAACATTTTCTGCGATGAGAATTATCAAACATCGATTGTGTAGTATGATAGACTCAATGACTTTCTAATGCCTTACTTTGTAAAAGATGTGTTCGATTTGATTCCCAATGAAGTTATAATGTAACATTATAAAAAACATACAAAATAGATTGATAAGCATGTAATCATTTTTCAATTTATCAATCATAATCAAATACAACATTTTATTTTGGAAAATTTTGTCCATCTTTAAATTTGAGGCTAGTTTTGCCTCTGGTCTTGGATTCAAGTCTTGTGTATATGATGTGTTTGTGAGTTTGGCTTAGTTGGCCTGAATGTCAAAAAAAATAAAAAATTTATATGAGCTAAGCTCAAGCTCAGCCCATCTCTGCTTATCAGCTTGATGAGCTAGCTCAATTAATATTAATTAGCACACTAGTATTTGTATTAACCTAATTAATGTTTTTTTTTTGTCTAGATTCAAAATAAAAATTGAGCTAAAAAAATAATCTCAAGTTTTCTTATCGAGCTTGAACATTCAAGCTCGAAACTTATATTTTTCACCCGAGCTGAACTCAAGCTCGAGTTTGAGCTCAACATAAATTAAATGAGCTTGGCTTGATTAAGCAAGAACTTAGACTTGACTCAAGTTGTTTACACTCCTACCTCTCATTATAAATTGATCGCTTATTGATTTCAATATTTTTATTAAATTAACTTTCATGCGAAAAAAGGTCAGAACATCCTAACATGACTGACATTCGAACGGGTTTAATAGTCTATGAATTTATGTTGAGATTAGTATAACTCTTCGATATCATATGTATCTCTAATCTCAACCCAAATCCAAGAACCGTTAAACCTACCTTGATGTGAGTAAATTCAGCACATCCTAACATAGTGTTTTTTTTCTTTGCTTGTAATTTTCAAATAAAATAACCATAGAAAATTATTCAATAATTTAGGTTGAATTTTATGTTGGGGATGAATGCAAAAAAAGGAATTTGCAAGTAAGCTATTTTTTTTTAATAAAATACTCAAATATTGAATTTCATTTTTTTTAATATATTTTTGAATGAAACTATTGATCTTGTGTTAAGTTTGATTAAAAATATGTAAGTGACCTCATATTGTTAATAACCTTCTAACATGGCATTATCTTTACCTTTGTCATGTATTGTGTGCTGCTTAATCTTGTATCAATATTTGGTGATTGATGGTTCAAATAATATTTAGCACTTGTTTTTAGGTTATTCTTCTACTTGTGTTTTTATGCTCAATACTCACCAATTGCATAAATTATTTGCAATCACCTTATTGTTTATGTAAACATAATTATAATTTTAATATTAGTGAATAAATGAGATTGATCTATCAATACTAAGTTCTTAGGAATCCACCTATGAGGGTTCTATGAAGAAGGCCCTACACTACAGAAGAGATCTTACTGACTAAGTTGAATTAGGCCTGTTTTCTTTATTTTTCAAGAGTCGAAACTTATCAAGTTATAGATCGGCAAGTTCTACTCAGACCTTGATACTCAACATTGAACTAACTGAAGAGACTCTAGAGTTCAATCACTTGACAAAGCCAATTTCCCCAATGATCTTGATTTCTTGCATATATGCTCGTTCTCTAGTTAGGGTTTCTCACCAAACATCCCAATATTCTCAACATAAGAACTTGCCTCTGATTGTTGCGTGGCGATCAATTGACAACTAAGCTTATTCGCTACAAGATCAATTATACTAAGAGAATTTTTCAACTTTTTTATTCTTTGCATAGTATATTTTGTACTATTGACATTGACCCACTACTATAAATAAAGTATCGCTAGCTATGCATATGTATGCAAGTTCGAGGAATCAACACTTAGGACGTTTTTTTTTTACTCGACCTCGATCCTTAGGACTTGACATAGAAATCATCATATAATTTTTTTTCCGAGCTACCCTCTCAACATCATTATAATCCTAATTTGACACATTTTTTCTCTCTAAGGAGTTCAATAAAAAATCTTATTAACTAAAACAAATTCCAAAATCAATCTATCAATTTCATTTTTATCTATTTTTTTTCCTCGATCTTAATCAATTATAACATATATCTTAGGCTCTATTTGGGACAGCTTTCTGGCTGCTTTGCTTTCTAAAAACTGATCATATTTTCATTTGGTTATTTACTTTCTTGCTAGTTCTCGTAACTTTTTAAAAATTTCTGTAATAATAAGCTACTTTCTCTAACTAATCATTGATTTCTTCATAGCAACTTCATAACAAATTTTATAAAATGTCATAGTCATTTCAAATAGAACCTTGGGTTTTCTTTGGAACAATTTTTTTATTGCTTCTTGAAGCAGCTTTTAGTACAAAATTTTAGTACAAAAATTTTAATTTTGTATTAAAAAATTGTTTCAATAAGTAATAAAAAAGCCGTCCCAAACGAAGCCTTAGTTTCACTCACACAGATAATTGTGGGTCAAATAAGTTTATCCTTTTAAGAATTAAAATTGTGATAATCATTTAAAAAGTTTTAATGATATTTGAAATAAAAATATTTCACAAAAAATCTAATTAAGTAAAAAAAAAAATAGTTGAACAAAACTGACCAAATCTTCCCCTCCATTTTTCAAGTCTGCTCTTATGCGACAGCACTGATGAAAATTATGTATTTTTTACAAGGCCTGTCTTCGTCAAAGCTGTGGCGTGCAAATTAAATAAATAATTTCTTAATAAAATTTATTATTATAATTATAATAATTATATATATTCCAAAAAATAAGAAATATTTTTTTTTGTATTTCTCCTTATCCAAAATCCACTTCTGATCATGCCGACTTCCGTCCAATCCGTCAAATATTTTCCTCACGTCCGTTACTTTTTAAGCTAATTAGTAATTAACTAATAATGATCAATATATAACTAAAATATACTTAATCCAATCTTTGGAAAGTTGGAGCTCATCCCTATCAGATGAATTAATTGTTGAACTTAAAAAAAAAAAAACCTCTTTGTGACTTAGAGGTGTTAGTATATGATCTAACCCAAACTCAAAGACTGATTTAGATTGACTAGTTTAATAAATGAGTGGGTTCATATTCAAGATTCTGACCCGTTTAATTGGTGGATCGTGTTCGAGTTGATCAACTAACCTGCTTTAATCTCAACAGTCATTTGTATAAATTTTTTTCTTTAAATTCTTTTGATTTTTTGTACACTCTTCTTATTTTTGATTTATTAATCTAAAATTTATAGTTGATAAATTATAAAATTTTTATCGGGTTTAGATCATCTAGTTTACTAGTGGGTCATACTGAGTTATTAAAAAGATCATGCTTTAGGTCAGTTGAGTTATATATGTAGATCGAGTTATTTTCGAGTCCCACTCGAACCTGACTCGTTAACCTATTTTAACACATCTACTATAGTGCAAGTGTGAATTACTTTATTCATACGTTGGTTTCAATAAAAAGAGTCGTCACTCTATTGCCCGTCGGCCGCCCGTCGGCATATCTATAAACCCCTTATGACTCCCATCAATAGTGCTGTTGTAGATATCCATAATCGATGTTTAAAGGAAAGCCCGTCGGCCCACCATCCTGTACAGGTCAATTCAATCTCCAACCAACGTTCAACCAGGTTCTACTTGTGTTTCAGTATCAATAGTCAATTCAATAGTTAATGCAATAATCAATACAATAGTCAATTCAAGGACAATATAAAGCAATCGCATCAACATTCAAATGCATATCAACTCAATCTATCAATCTCGAACAAATCAGAAATTATACGAAAATCGGGCAGAGCAACGGCAGTCTACGGAATTTACACAAAAATCTCCAGAAATTATAGATCACCAAATTAATACAGAACGTGCACAGCAACATTGTAAGACTAATCTTCTACTGCACAAACCAATTCAGACATCATAATAATTTGCAGTCAAAATAAAACTCCGCAGAATCAAAACGGACCGGACGAAATCATCTAGAAAATACTTAAAACGTGCAGAATAATCACATCTACAACATACCAAAAGTTATGCGGTGAAAGTTTCGTCAATACAAAATGCGGCGCGTTTATCGGTAACGAAAACACAAATCTGAGCACAGAAATATCAAAACTCGAAATCTTCGAAAACAGAAATAGGATTCGGATTCCTTACTGCGAGATAAACAAATCTTCTAACTGCGTCGTCGGACGAAAAGCGCTCCGCGGGCTCCAAAACCAAGCTTCTCTTTCTCTTCCTTCTCTTTCTCTCTCATGCCTTCTCCCTCTCTCTCTTCAAATGAATCCAAAATATCTCAATCGGATATTTATCAACACTGATCGTCCCGGACGATCCAAAATTCGTCCCGGGACGATTTGCCCTCTGGCAGAATTTCGTCCAGACGAAAATAAATAGCGTCCGGACGAAATGCTCTCTGGACGAATTTCGTCCTGACGGTTCGTCCCGACTGCTCCAGGTTCGTACAGACGAAAATGACAGATTTCTTCACAAATTTCTTCAGTTCGTACAGTACTAAATCCAGTTCGTACAGACGAACTGCACTAAAAAAATCAGCTTTTTAAGGGTTTTACAATCTACCCACCTTAAGAAAAATGTCGTCCTCGACATTTCACTTAAGGGATCGAATGCAAAATCGATACAAAGCAAATCCGCTCAATCAAAACTCAAATCAAATCGAATCAGATCAAAATCAAAACTCGTTGAAATCAATACAGTCATTCAATGCATTCAATCACATGTCATTCACTATGTATGCAAAATGATGCACTTGAAACAATCCATTCTATCAAACTATCAATCAAATCCTTTCACTACACTTGCTCTGATACCAATTGTGACGCCCCAGACATCCATAGTGAAAGGATTCGTCGACAGTCTTGATCAAACTCCATTCCAGTTGCCTTGCTCGAACCTGAAATTATTAACTACATATAATGAGCTTCAAAAAGCCCAGCAGGTCACCTAATACCTATAACTGAAATCAAAGCACGACGATGCTATCAATATGCATGTCAGTCAATCAAATCAATATCAGTCAATGGTCGATGAGTCTATGCAATACGGAAATCCATAGTCAATGAAACCAATCAATGCAGCAGCGGGTAAATCGATAAGTCTAGCTCAATCAATACACGTAAATCTCGAAGAAAATCAATCAATCCGTCAAATCAGTCGATCCGTCAAATCAATCAATCAAATCAAATCAATCAATCAAATCAAATCAATGCTATCTAGTCAATAAAAATCAAGCGGAAAAGCAATACGATAAATCTCAATCTATCCTATCAATGAATCAAATGTAGCAAGTCAATACAATGCAGAATCAATAATATCAATGAGTCTATAAGCAATATCAATAAATCTATAATATCCATATCCATAGTATCAATGAATATATACAATATCTATATTCACCCATGTCCATATCAATGTCAATAATCAATGTCCATATCAATGTCAATAATCAATGGTATCCATGCTCAATAATCAATCAATGAAATCCATAAATCCGTACAATACAGGAAATCCGATCAAATCAATAAAGCAGAATGTCAATACAGTAAACATGCATTCAATACAATAATACTGAACAAGTACAATCAACTGGCTATGTTGCTGTTGTAGAATCCATATTGTTGTTGTAGATATCCATACGTTGGTTTCAATAAAAAGAGTCGTCACTCTATTGCCCGTCGGCCGCCCGTCGGCATATCTATAAACCCCTTATGACTCCCATCAATAGTGCTGTTGTAGATATTCATAATCGATGTTTAAAGGAAAGCCCGTCGGCCCACCATCCTGTACAGGTCAATTCAATCTCCAACCAACGTTCAACCAGGTTCTACTTGTGTTTCAGTATCAATAGTCAATTCAATAGTCAATGCAATAATCAATACAATAGTCAATTCAAGGACAATATAAAGCAATCGCATCAACATTCAAATGCATATCAACTCAATCTATCAATCTCGAACAAATCAGAAATTATACGAAAATCGGTCAGAGCAACGGCAGTCTACGGAATTTACACAAAAATCTCCAGAAATTACAGATCACCAAATTAATACAGAACGTGCACATCAACATTGTAAGACTAATCTTCTACTGCACAAACCAATTCAGACATCATAATAATTTGCAGTCAAAATAAAACTCCGCAGAATCAAAACGGACCGGACGAAATCATCCAGAAAATACTTAAAACGTGCAGAATAATCACATCTACAACATACCAAAAGTTATGCGGTGAAAGTTTCGTCAATACAAAATGCGGCGTGTTTATCGGTAACGAAAACACAAATCTGAGCACAGAAATATCAAAACTCGAAATCTTCGAAAACAGAAATAGGATTCGGATTCCTTACTGCGAGATAAACAAATCTTCTAACTGCGTCGTCGAACGAAAAGCGCTCCGCGGGCTCCAAAACCAAGCTTCTCTTTCTCTTCCTTCTCTTTCTCTCTCCTGCCTTCTCCCTCTCTCTCTTCAAATTAATCCAAAATATCTCAATCGGATATTTATCAACACTGATCGTCCCGGACGATCCAAAATTCGTCCCGGGACGATTTGCCCTCTGGCAGAATTTCGTCCAGATGAAAATAAATAGCGTCCGGACGAAATGCTCTCTGGACGAATTTCGTCCTGACGGTTCGTCCCGACTGCTCCAGGTTCGTACAGACGAAAATGACAGATTTCTTCACAAATTTCTTCAGTTCGTCCAGTACTAAATCCAGTTCGTACAGACGAACTGCACTAAAAAAAATCAGCTTTTTAAGGGTTTTATAGTTAAGGGGTTCTCTTGGGTCAAGTCTTGAGAATGATCATGAGAATATCACTTACATGGTGATTGCCACCTCTTAGGCAATTTTTTCAATAATTCAACGCCACAACTCCTTTTGGTTGTACCTAAGACACTCTCCTCGATGCCATTAATTATCATTAGCACCAACCACAAAGCATTTTATTATTGATTCTTTATATTAATTACTATAATGTCATAAAAAGTTTGATTCTTGTATAATTAGCATGCCTTATTGTACTTAAACTAGAATGCTAGATCTTTGATAATTCCTTATCATCATGCTCATTAGCTTCAACATGTTATGCCATCCTCTAGCATTTTTCTTAAACAATCATGAACATCTAGGCTACTTTTTGAGGAGGATGACCTCTATAAATACAATGTTGCTTGCTCAATTAAGAACCTTTTTTTATTCCTCTATTATTGTACATTATTTGACATTCATAGCACCCATTCACATATCTTAGAGATTAGGAATCTTTCATTTAAGGAGCATATCCTCTCTCTCTCTCTCTCTCTCTCTCTCTCTCTCTCTCTCTCTCTCTCTCTCTCTCTCTCTCTCTCTCTCTCTCTCTCTCTCTCTCTCTCTCTCTCTCTCTCTCTCTCTCTCTCTCTCTCTCTCTCTCTCTCTCTCTCTCTCTCTCTCTCTCTCTCTCTCTCTCTCTCCTCCCACCCTCCTTCCCTCTCCCCTCAGGCTTTTATATGACTTTTATTAAGTACCATAATTATTTGATATAATGGAGATAATTCCTCTTAATTAGCTAAGCCTATAACTATCATAAGCTGTTGATTGAACCATGTTAGGTCTTATGTCTTTTCTATGTATTGTAATTTTGATCTCTAACCACTCGTTGATTAATCCATGCATGGCATTATTCTACCCTTATTCTTAGACTCCATGCATGATCTCCCACTTTTAGCGTAGCAAGCTTATGTTTTTAATAGATAGTCTATTGGATACTCTTATTTTCTCTATTGAGGAGGTCAATTTTTTCATTGTTCTATGTTTTCATATTTATCTAATGTTATTTGAACTATTTTTACTAAAAATAATAACCTTTTCAACTATAATATGGACCTCAACATGGTGAATGAGGTGATTATAAGAGTGGAATGTGTCATGCATCAATAATGATTAAAATGGTCTTGAACTGAGCCTAATGAGGATAACACCCATGTATCATATCTTGATTAACCTCAAAGATTTGGTAAGCTTTTAAGAGGAATATCTTGAAATATTCCTTCATAGGTGTGAAAATTTATCGATGTTGCTCTACATCATAGTGAATTATTCAACAAAGAAATTGATAAGTTAAGTGAAAATATGAAAGAAGGTTCTACTATTAGTAGTGGAGGCGTTGAACTAAATATAGTTTTAGCCCTTTAGCTTAGGGTTGGTGGTATGACCAAATAGAGGAACTCATTGAAGGTTTGTTGGAGATATTTATAATGGTCCTATAATGATTTAGAAGCTCATCAAGGTTGTAGGAACCATCATATAACTTTATAACAAACAACTTCACCTTGATGCAAAGAGTTGTTATAGAATGAAATTAATGACTGTAAGGAACTTAGGAATTTTCAAGGAAGAGGTTGGAATTCATTTACTAAGAAAATCCTCCTAGGTTTACTTTAAACTACATCACAAATTGCATTATATTATATACCATTAACTAGATGAGAGAGTAATGTTTTCATGACAACTGATGTGTCACAAGTCTAAAGAATAGGTAAATGGAGTTATTTGTGCAATAAAGGTTGTCATTGATTGGTGGAGCGTCAATTTAGTATTAGTAGACATTTGCTTGGACATCCTCAATCAGGACATTCATTGTTAAGGAAGACAAAATCTATATGTTGGTGGGAACTCTTACATAGAAGATGAAGGATTAGAGCTTGTGATTCTTCTATATGATGGATTTTACCTATAAGAGATATTTCATTGGATCATTTATTGGTATAGTTCATTTGATTAGGAGGTGGAAATGAAAAAGCTTGACCTTAACTTAGAGAAGAGTTCCTTGAAAAGCCAGAGTTGGTTTGAGATCCTAAATTATTATAAATGCCATGCTTATTCAATGATAGAGGTATTATTGATGATTTGTCATATTATAAAATATAGGACGTGCTTTCCCCTAAATGCGTCAAATTATTATGTGTTAGAGTATTGACTACTATAGAGTGAGAGTTTATCCTCTTGGTGTTATGCAAAAACTCATAGACAAGCACACATAAGGATAAATGGCTCATAATATAGAGAACTGCATCATTTTTATGTAAAAAATTAAGAAAGGGTAAAACCATAAAACTTGGCATAGTTTAATTAGTTCCACTATGTAAGATAAATATTACCTAGAGAAAGCAAGATTTCAAGAATTGAATTGAAAGGGGTGTCTCAAGCAATTTTTGTATAGTGTGTTAGAAAGTGGTGGAGTTTACTAGTTTGATGGTAAAAAATGATGTTCACCACCATCAGTTAGCTACTTGGATGGTTGATGGGCTAGATGTACGAGCAACAATGGGTGTCAATGTCAGTCAAAGATAAATGACAACACATAACAAAGGTGATTATCGACATTAATCGTTGGTATCAATGATAACAAGGTGATAATAGATCTCAGTGTCAACCAATGATGAACGATACATGTGTGATAATTGATAAAACTAATTAATTTTATATGTATTTCAAATTTCTCATTGTTGAAAATCATCCCACCTTATATAAAATGTTGGACTATTTATAATTTTTTGAAGGTAGTTTGGTTATTTCTACCATAACTTTGGACACTCTATTGATAGCCTAGAAAGATTCCTTTAATCATTTGATTTGTAATTTTATATTATAGTGCCTTAATGAACTCACAATTGAATGATCTTTAGCTCGTTAAATTTAACTAGTCAAAACCCACATTTTTTATAGAAGCATACAAAATGCAAAAAAAAAAAAAAAACACCCTTCAAATGGTCTCACAAAGTTTATTTTTAGGTGCTTGATTTTGGCCATTTGGACCCATATTAGGATGTTCTTAGTGTCGTTAGGTTCATTTAGTTGAATCACATTATTTCAATATCAAGTTTATCAAATATAAAGTACAAATAATATATTAAAATCAATTTTAAAAAATTCAAGCCCAAAACACGAGTGTTTTAAGCTCTGAAAATCTACATCAAAATTTATAATTGATTAGACGAATTTTTTACCGCCCTGTAAAACCACCCATTGATTTTTAATAAGACCAAAATCCAACTCATATGTATTATTTTATATATGACATCTTTGATATTCACAACAAATCACATGACCCTTTCCTTAAATTTCCTTTTCATAATATATTGGGTTAATGAAAGGTTATTGGCTCATATGCCTTCAAAGTTTATGCATTGCCTCCAAATCTTATAAAATATAATTTATGTACCAATTGAATGTCTCTTAAGTGCTTGACTTTAATCCCTCCAACAAGAAGTTATGAGCATGTCGGACCCTTTAGCATCTTCCCAACATGTAGTTTGAGCCTTCAAGAGCCTCTATTATTTTATTTATTAATTTATAATTAATGGCTATTTATCATTTCTTCAAGTTCAATAAGCTCCACAAGTCTTGTGAGATGAACAACCTGTAAAATACTTTTTTTCTATTATAAAATATTTTATTTTTTCTTTAATAATAATAATAATAAGTCACCTGCCCAATTACTTTTATTCACATGTGCTATCACAAAAAAAAGTATAATCACACATTATTTTTAAAAATCAATTAAATATTAATTTCTATTTAATTAAAATTTTTATCATAAACATTTCTAAAAAATAATACATCTGGCCCAAATGTTTATATGATTAACAAATCAATTTTAAAAGAAATTATATTAAATTAAAAATATAATATTTAGTTATTCTAAAAAATGTAATTAATTAAAAATTATATTAGTGTTAGATCTAATTTGATTTGTTCAAGAGTTATAACTCTTTCTAAGCTATTGGCCAAAAGAAATTTCTCTCATTTTTTTAAGAAAGACAAAAAATATATTAAAATAAAAAAATGAATTATAATAATTTAATTATATTTCAAAAAAATAATTAAAAACATTTATGAAGGTTGCCACCAAATAAGGCTAATATGGTCTATGCCCCACACATGGCTTGTTCTTTTCCCTCAATCACTTTGTCCATTTGCCCTTAGACTAATAAGATTGGAACAATAGAGGAGCCCTATCCTTCACTAGAGGACATATGGAGAGGCTTGGAGGTATTCAAGGAAGGCATCTTGCTATCACTATGCTCTATCTCTTTCACTATAAGAAAACTCACAAGGGCCATGAATGGTTCTTTGTTTTGTTAGGGTTCTTTTGGAAGGTTGTGAGGATTAGGAATAAGGTAGCTATGCATACTTATTGCTATCCTTGTTGTGAAATCTCTCTAGTAAAAAGTAGTCCTATTATAAGGGCCTTTTGGCTCATAATTGTTATGAATATGCATATTTATTAGAAAATTATAATTGATTTAGGATATTCTAACCTAAGTTTTATTGGAATAATCTTAAGAAATTAGTACATATTAATTTTTGTATCATACCAATTTTTAAAATTATGTATAAATGTTTTACTACCTTTTTAATTTGTCATATATTTCATAATAAATATCTTCAATATTTTAAATTTATTTAAAAATATATAAAATTAATTAATTTTGACATACATGTTACTTAAATATAACATGTCAAAATTTATGTTTCATCCTAATCAAAATTAGAATAAAAAATTCTTTTTTTCTTTTATAAGAGAAAAGGTAGAGAGAAAGAAAAATAATATGAAATAAATTTTACTTATTTCATGTTATATCAATTATTTGTTTGAAGATTAATGTAATATTATTTAAATCAATACTTTATTGTTTAATAGAACAACTAATTATATTTCAAAATTTTTAATTTAGTTGAAATTTCTTATATATTAATAAGTTAGGGAAAGGCATGGAGCGAGATGCAATATCTTTTATATAGATTTGAAGAAATAACTTTTACATTATCATATAAAAATATTTTTTAATCATTTTATACTATATATATATATATATATATATATAACACTTTATTATCATAATTGAGTCAAAATATAAACATAAAAATGTATATTTATTATAGAAAAATTAATAAATAGCGATATTTTTTATTTTTCTTCAAAGATTTGGATTTGCCTCTAATTTGGGTGTTACATAAATAACAGTCAAGATTTGCATATTAGATATATACATGTGTAAGAATTATGTAAAATACTCATAAATTTTCTAAAAAAAATATTTAAAGAGTTGTTTATCATTAAACAATTATTACTAGCAATCATTTCGAGGTGGGTGCATATTAAGCTTGAACTCGTATAAATTATTTGTTCGAATTTATGTTTGAACTCGAACTCATTATTCGATAAGCTCGACTCATGAGCTCGTTAGCTAGTTGAATTCAAGTTGACTTACGAGCCGATTTGACTGACTTGTACTACTAATCTAATGTCTTATTTATGATACTAAAATATGAAATTTACATTTATATTTATAAAATTCAAACATCCCTTATTCATATATTTATTGGTCAAAATTTAATGTTTTAATAAAATAATTGGAATGCTCTTGTATGTAAATTTTTAATAAATAATTTGGAGTTTTTTTTTTTTTACTTTTGAAAAAAAAAAAAGAATTGAAAAATTATTGGCTTTCTTCTCAGAAATTCCATATGCTTCTGCACTAACAGACAGACACCTAATCGATGCGGACAAAAGCATCGTCTTTTGTCCGTTTACGCACCCATTCAAAACGGCCGCTTTCATGCATCTCCTTTTGACTTGCCGCGTAGCACAGCTCGGTTCTCGCTCCGCAAGCAGAAGAAAAAAGGTTGAGAGGAAGAAATACAACGGATATTTTGTAGCCGAGAGAAGAGAGAGAGAGAGAGAGAGAGAGGGACAGGTCGCTAATTGATGATATAAGCCTCTTGCTTCTCTTCTCATCTCTCTCAATTCGCTTGATTTGGATCCATTAAGAAGCTTCCACTTGCTATCCGAATGACCTTCTCTGTCTTTCTCCTAGCCTAATACCCCAAACTGTTCCATTGACGGAGATATAGCGAGTTCTTCCTTTTTCTCGCTCGTTTTTGTGGTTGTTTCGGCGTTTCCGTTTTAGCCTTTGCCTCTTTTTTTTCTTCCTATGATAGTTTGACACAGCTTCTTAGTTTTTGTTTCTCTCTCTTCTCTATTTTGGTTTTTTATTCTCAGCTCTTATAAAGAAGAGGAAGAAGAGGGGTTTTTTTCTTGTATTCTATCAATATCTTCTTAACAAAGGCTTAAAAAAGCGATATTTGACTGTTTCCGATGTTGATGTCCGGAGTAGCCGAAGAGGTTTCCTCGTCGGCGACATCTTCCCCTCTCCTCAGCTTCATGTCGATCTCACCGACGGCGCTAGGCTCGCCGTACTCGCCATGGCTACGCGAGCTCAAGTCCGACGAGCGCGGCCTTTTCCTCATCCATCTGCTCCTCAACTGCGCCAATCATGTCGCCGCCGGTAATCTCGATCAAGCCAACGCCTTTCTTGAACATATCTCTCTCCTCGCCTCTCCTGAAGGCGATACCATGCAGCGCATCGCCTCTTATTTCACCGAAGCTCTTGCGCGCCGCCTCCTCCGCTCATGGCCTGGCCTTTACCGCGCCTTGAATCCGGTTGCCGCAGACTCCTCCGCCACAGCCGCCGCCCGCCGCCTCTTTGTTGATCTCTGTCCCTTCCTTCGTCTCTCCTTCCTCGTTTCAAACCAGGCTATTCTGGAAGCAATGGAAGGGGAAAAGATGGTCCACATCGTCGATCTTGGGGGATCCGATCCGGCCCAATGGCTTGCTTTGCTTCAGGGTCTCGCCAGCAGGCCGGAAGGCCCGCCGCATCTCCGGGTCACCGCTGTCGGCGAGCACAAGGAGCTTCTCCTGCACACAGCCTCAGTTCTGTCAAAAGAAGCAGAGAAACTCGACATCCCGTTTCAATTCAACGCGGTGGTTTCCAAACTCGACTCTCTCAACGTCGAGAGCCTACGTGTCAAAACAGGGGAAGCACTCGCCATTAGCTCTGTTCTCCAACTCCATTCCCTCCTCGCCTCCGACGACATCGCCGCCGCCCGAAAGCTCTTCCCTTTCAAGTCCGCCGGCACGCTCGGAGAACTATTGGACAAAGACCAAGGCTCAGATTCCTCTTCCTCGCCTTTCAACCTCACCCCCTCTGCCAAAATGGAGACCTTTCTAGCCTCTTTATGGAGCCTCTCTCCAAAAATCATGGTGGTAACAGAGCAGGAATCCAGCCACAATGGATCGACTTTGAACGAGCGATTCGTGGAAGCGCTGAACTTCTACGCAGCGTTGTTCGACTGCCTAGAATCAACGCTGCCAAGACAGTCAGTGGAGAGGTTGAGCGTGGAAAAGAAGCTCTTTGGGGAGGAGATAAAGAACATAATGGCTTGCGAAGGGTTGGAGAGGAAGGAGAGGCATGAGAAGCTTGAAAGGTGGATGATGAGGTTGGAAATGGCTGGATTCGGGAGAGTGCCGTTGAGTTACTACGGGATGTTGCAGGCAAGAAGGATGTTACAGGGCTTCGGTTGCGATGGTTATAGAGTGAAGGAGGAGAACGGCTGCTTTCTGTTTTGTTGGCAGGATAGAGCTCTGTTCTCTGTATCGGCTTGGAATTTTAGGAGGGTTGATTGAGTTTATATTTTTAGTATTTGGGTTAGTATTCTTTTTTGTTTTGCCTTTTATTCCTAACCTTTCATATGTAGAGATTTACTGTTCTGTGTGTGGAGAAATTATTCTATGTGGACACCGAATGGGAAGAACTATCCTGTCATATGTGTGTGCTAAATCTGTACACTCACATGATCGGACCATTCTTCATGTTCGGTGTCCGCACAAACTAATTTCTCTTGTGTGGGGGGAAGGTTAATATTTTGGAAAGAAAGCTACTGGAATGTGATAGGATTAAAGTCTATATAATTCATTTCTTTGTTGTTTTTGAGTGACCTGTGGAACAAGGATATGTGGGTTAGAAGAGGCTTAGAGGAGGTTAAGTGTGTAACTGAGTTGAGCTAGCTCTGATTCGGCTCAGTTAATAGCTCATAAGATGAGCTCGATGGGTCAAATTTGTGCTAGGTCTGACTTGACTCATTAGCTCGGGAACCGACTTGTTTAAATAATATTGATATGAAATGCACTTAGAATATATATTAATTTGAAGAATTCAAGTACTACGTTGTCACAATTATTTATAATTATATCTCATTTATTTATATCAAGTGATTTTTTTATTGTTGACGTAGAATTTACTCCTGAATTTGATTGTTGTTATCGAATGAAATTTAGAAATTGCATCTCATTCCATCTACTGAAGAGGCTAACTTAACATCAAATAATCAAACTCAGAGTAAATTTTTAAAATTTCTAATGATATTTAAATGTATTTTTTGAGTAAAATAATAACTTATTTTACAAATTGTAGTTGTTGATGAAGGTGATGGGTGATACTGCAATTGAAATTCTTGAATGTGATGATTTGAAAGCTTCTAAAGATTGAGCTTTTAAGGACACAACTTTTAGGGAAGTGATTTTTTTTGTTTAGAAAAAAAGGGCATATTAATGAGAAAGAAAAATATACCAAAAGATTAATTAATGGCCACATAGATGAAAGTTATAGCAAAAAAAATACAATAAACGATCGAGCCAAGCACTCTAAGCGAAATCAAATTAGAAATACCCCAGCCAATAAGACTCAGACTGCCCCTAGTTGCCAAGCTTGGGACCATCCAAGGAGAGAAAAAGAAAACAGCCAAAGGACCACATAACCACCTAGGTTGCCAACCAAGCCATGGCCTTCCAAAGAGCTTGCAGGAAGCCTAGTTCATCATAGTCCTAATCCAAAAACGATGCCGCCATAGAACCAAAATCAAAATAAACCAGCAACCCAAAACATAAAGACCCCAAAAAGAAAAGTAATCTGTTTTTGGGTTTGCTTTTGCTGAGCTTAACATTATTTTTGGAACAACCACTATCTGTAACTTGAAGAAGATCTAAATCGATATTGTCATGAGCAACCAAATCTAACTCTCCTTCAACTAAAAAAATGTCCTCCTCTAACCAGTCACATTGGCTCCGAACATTATTCTTCATTAGGTGAGCTAAAATACCAGTATTAGAAAAGACATTAATGGGCACATCAACTAAAGGCTCCAAAATAACAATAGGAGAATTGGGGAGCTCAGATGACACAACAATACCCTCCGAAACCCCAGCCTCCTCAGAACTTAAGAAAACATAATCAATACCCAAAATATCCTCTTCCTTCGTACTAGTAGGACTAGCTATCAGGTTCATGCCACAATTAATAGCGTTCAATGACTCATAAACAAGCGCAGAGGACTCCCCAACATCCCCATCAGAAATGGGGACAACAAAGTTAGAGCAGTCCACAGGAACCATAACCCCATCCAGAACAGGCGATGGAGTAGCCAGACTAGCCAGAGCATCAACGTTAGCCATAGGTACATCGTCCAATTCAGGCACCACCACACAACCAATCTCAGAAACAGGCCGAAGAGCCTCACCAACAACACAATTCAAATTCAAATCGTTAGGCAAAATAGAAACAATATTAATGACTTCATCGACAAAATTTGTAAGAATAGTGTCAATGCCAGCAACATTCCCGTCAATACTAACAATGGGACACAAAACTAAAGCCCCATCACTGGCATCACAAGAAATAGAATTTTCCACCCTATCACCCTCACAGCTAACATTCACAGTCAATGATTTAGAAATAACAGGAACAACATTAGGCGGGGTAGACTGAAGAGGCTGATAGTCACCACACAAATGGCTATACATTTACACGAAGCACAGAAAGCTTCCATCGAAACATGTTGAATATAGCCTAGATTCTCAGGACCCAACCAGACTTTATCGGGATACGATTTCGTGATGTCAAGCTCAACAAGCACACGAGCTACAGACGGTCTAGAATCCACAAAAATAGTATAATCAACCTCTAAAGGCCGACAAAAAATCGAGCTCAATCCAAAGAGGATACAGGGTGAAAACAAATGAGGCCGGAGATTGGGGAATGACATCTGGATAAGGATTATAGGTGACTCAACAATAACATCAACCATAAGGGACCATTTGGTAACCTTCATATAGCAACTATGAACTAAGTAGGAATGATGACAACAAATTTTATAATAATGAAGGTCATTACTCAACTTGATCTAGACATGCAACTGATCAAGCAAAGTAACAGAAATAGCTTCGGTAAGCTTAAGGGAGAAAAAAAACCTACGAATTGCTTCCAGAGAAAGCCTATAAGATGGAAAAAAACCATTAAAGGAAAACTAAAAAGGAATCACAAGGGAAATGATTTCTTCCTCCGAAATCCACAACGATAGCAAATCACGAAAGGGAGAAGACTTGAGATCAGAAAATCTACCATAGGATGAACAACCAACAAGAGCATCATGAAAAGATCGAGATTTGAACGATCATTCCAAAAAGCCAGGATAACACAAACGTTTCCCCACCATTCCGACGAAAAGGTCGGAGATGCCGAAACGAAAACAAAATGAAAACCAAAATCACCACAAAAAAGAAAACAATGGACGATAAAACTTCCCTAGAGAATCGAGGAGCACACATCCCAAACGGCTCAAGAGCGTTAGAATCGCCTAGGAGAGCTTTTGAAGATACAAAACAAATTGTTAATTAATAAATTATATGTTGATTTTGTATAAGATAATTATTGGAATTAGGGTTTTACTTGGGATTGTTTTCTTACAACTTATTAAAGCAGTTTTTTAGTACAAAAAATTATAATAAAAAGCT
The DNA here is from genome assembly GCA_022539455.1 of Dendrobium nobile. NCBI lineage: Eukaryota > Viridiplantae > Streptophyta > Magnoliopsida > Asparagales > Orchidaceae > Dendrobium > Dendrobium nobile. The sequence continues at coordinate 71,307,231 of CM039723.1, forward strand.
GTTTTAAGAAGAAGTAAGAAAGTCATTCCAAACGAAGACTAACTTTTAAATATGTATTATTTTAGAATGCATTATTTTTACCTTATATTTGAAATTATGTTTATGGTATACTTCATAAAGTAATTGTAGATATGGAACCATAAATAATTTATTTTATATGCACATTATCTAAGTTATTACTTTGGTTTTGAATCATTAGTCTTTTCACTTATCAGTGCAATGTTATCAATGCAAAATAATGGTTTGTATTGAATTAATTAATATTAAAATTCTAAATTTTATGCTAAAAATTGCTTTAAGAAATAGTAAGAAAGTTGTCCCAAACAAAACCTAAATATAATTTTGTGGTGTTTGTAGTGCTCATTTGGTATCTTGTAAATAAAAAAGAAGTTTTAGAAATTAAGAATTTAATTTTCTTTCATTTTGAGTGTAAAATTAAAATTCTCATTTATCAAAACAAATATAGAGGGATGGTAGTATTTTTGTGATTTTTTTGAATTAGGAAAGCAGATTTTTACATATAGAGATTGGTTTTCTCTCACATATGAACTCATACCAATAAAAATAGTTTTTCTTACTCCGTCTTTTTCTTAGCTCGATCAAAATACACACTATTATTATGCCTCATTTGGGACAGTTTTCTTACAACTTTTTAAAACAATTTTTTAGTACAAAAATTTGTTTTGAAAGCAAAAAAAAAAAGTAGTAAAAGACTGTATGACGGCTTTCTTACTGCTTTTTAAAGCAGATTTTAGAGATGAAAATACTGTAAAAAGTACCAAAATTTAAAATTTTATGCTAAGAAGTTATTTTATGAAGCAGTAAGAAAGCTATCATAAATAAAATCTTAGTCTTTTCTTTAAAATGACATGTAATATAGAGATGAAAAGAGGAGCATAGGAGTTACAATATTCCTAATAAGATGAATGATTAGTCCCCTCAAAATTTCATCTTCTTCGAATAGGATCAAAACCCTTAAAATCTTTATAGGATCAACCGTACCCCCTTAGGTTCTTCTCTATTTCTCCACAATCACACTCTAGAATGTTTTCTTATGACTATTTGTGAAGCAAATAAAACTAAATTTATTTGGCAGTTTAGTGTGTTCTATGATAGTAAATGATAGAGAAAGGTAGAAGTGATAGACAAGACATTCAAAAAATACAAAGTATGGCTATTTATAGTATTTGAAAGGGAAAATGACTCTGTAAAACTCATGAAATTGAAACCTAAGAATGTATTTTTTTGGAGAAATTTTGGGGCTTTGCCCGTATATTAATCACAAACAATTACAAAAAATATCTAGAAGGAAGACCAACGCGAAATGAACAAGAGAACAGACTAGACCTATAGGAAAGTGAACATAAATGAAAAACTGGGAAACAAAATGTTTAACCACAAAAATCCGTTAGGGAGAGAGACCAAAGAGACAAACCTTCCGTAAGATCACTAGACTTGAAGGAGAGCTTCAAGCTAGGAGGAACAAAACGCATGGGGAAAACTTCAGGATCTGGGGGACGCCCAGCCAGGTTGCCAGCCCAGGTTAAGGCCGGAGAAGAGGGAGGGGGGACTTGAAGGGAAGAGTTTGGAAGGGGTGGAAAGTCATTTGAATTTAGGGCCATTGCAGTAGAGGTAGAGGGGCCCTCTTCCAGGCAGAGGACAGCGCCTGGAAGGAGCAGCAACGGCAGGGAGAAAAACCTAAAAAATTGCCAGCGAAAGCCTCCACCAAGTCCTTAGAGCAAAGTATTTTGCTGGCCCAACCTAAGAATGTCAAAACTCTTAAGTCTTTATAGTTAAAGGCAGAGTAACTACCTCCTTTAATTTGGAGAGTTCTATTCTCCTCTTCAAACATCAATACTTTGCTGAAATTAAAAATTAAAAGGAAAAATTCTACCATTTTAGTTTTGAGATATTGGGTTTTCTTAATCTTTATGAGCAAAGTGTTAGAACAGTTAGGTTTTTTTTTTTTTTTGTAAAGGGAACTAGACTACCAAATTTATTCACTAAAGAAGAGAGTACAACCAAACTCTAGAAGTACAAAAAAAATTACAAGAAAAATACAATAAAAGAAAGCAACCTCCAAAAAAAGGTGCAAGAAAGGCTGCAAGGATACAAGAAGACTCGGGAACAAAGGGCGAATATACCAGCCGAACTCAGGAAGTGCCATGAAGCTTCCTGCAACCACCCGCAAGCCAAGCAAGGGTCATCCATTGGAGGTAACAAGTCACAAACTAAACAGAAGATACCTAGCAAGCAACAACCCACCATCCAAATAATAGCTCCAAATAGAAAGAATATGTTTAAGTGAGTTGAGCTAGCTCTTATTCGGCTCAGTAAATAGCTCATGAGATGAGCTCGATGTGTCAAATTTGAGCTAGGTCATTCTTGACTCATTAGCTCATTAAACGACTTATTTAAATAATATTGATATAAATTGCACTTAGAATATATTAATTTGAAGAGTTCAAGTATTAATTTATCACAATTATTTATAATTACATCTCATCTATTTATATCAAGTAATTTGTTTATTATTTTTATTATTTTATTATAACAATTATGAATCTTTTTTTTTCATGTTGATTAAGATGGTTCATAAGCGAATTCAAACTCGATTGATTAATCAAACTCAAGGAAGTTTGAGCTAACTCAGCCATTTTATGGAGTTTAATTTAGGCTTCGTTTGTGACAGCTTTCTTACTGCTTTTTAAAGCAAATTTTAGTACAAAAATTTTTTGAACTATAATTTTTTGTACTAAAAAGCTGCTTCAGAAAGCATTAAGAAAGTTGTCTCAAACAAAATCTTAAATTAAATTATACGTACTTCCATCTTACGAAAAAAGCCATTGAGGAGCTAAAATTGAATTATTTATAGATTGCATTAGAGTTTATTTGCATCCAAATGATTGGATGTTATCTTTTCAAATTCAATCATGATTTTGGTGTAATTATCATGTTTATTTTATAGGTCACATTGAGATGATAGATTTTTTTTTTATTGTTGATGTAGAATTTACTCCTGAATTTGATTGTTGTTGTAGAATGAAATTTGAGAAATTGGATCTCATTCCATCTACTGAGGAGGCTAACTTAACATCAAATAAGCAAACTCAGAGTAAATTTTTAATATTTCCAATAATATTTAAATGTATTGTTTGAGTAAAATATAACTTATTTTACAAATCACAGTTGTTGATGACGGTGGGTGATACTGCAATTGAAATTCTTGAATGTGATGATTTGAAAGCTTCTAAAGATGGAGCTTTTAAGGACACAACTTTTAGGGAGGTGATTTTGTAGAAGATAATTATGGGAATTAGGGTTTTATTTGGGAATGTTTTCTTACTGCTTCTTAAAGCAGCTTTCTAGTAAAAAAATAAAGCAGTCAGAAAGCTGCTTTAAGAAGCAATAAGAAAGCCGTCTCAAATAGAAGTAAGCATTGTATTATTTTTGATATTTCACCATGCATATACATCTACTAATATAAACAATTTTTAAAAGAGAAACTATAAAAAACTGATTCCATAACATTAAATAAGCATTGTATTATATCTTTATTAAGCTATGTTTTAAACAAAAAAAAAAAACAAATATATTGACATATGATGAACATAAATAAACAAGAGAATTGGTTTTCAAATTTATTCCACAACAAACAAATTTTCCAGCGGTCATGGGACCGCCGGAAATTCCGACAGTTAAAATTGATAGCTGACATTAACCAGCGGTTATACCAGCACTTTGGACGCCAGAATTCATCTATCTGTCGAGCTTCCAAAATTAATGTTTAAATCTTATTTGATTATATAAATAAACGAACATTATATGAACGAATATCGAGTTAATTTCAAGGGATCTGATACTCCCTGATCCATCATCAAAAAATTATCTTGATCATGCACGAATCTTGAGGCAAAATCAAGTTGGGAGCTTCAAAATTAAAATTGAGACCATCTGAACTCTGATTTTTGCAAACTTATAGTCGAACTGAGCATCTCGGAAACACAAACTCAACGACACCAAATTCGATTCAATCCAAGCTCAAATGGGTTCAAATCAAAGACCCGAAGTGCTTTTGGAAGGTTCAACCCGTGTGGTCATTCGTCGACGTCATCCCGTCTGTGCCGTCGATGTCGTTCGCACTGGCTATACACGCACTGTCGTTGTGCCGCAATTGGCTTCACTATGTTAGAGGCTTAGAGCCTTCACGTGTTTGCCAAAGTCCTATAGCGCGCACAAATGCACATGATCCTAACAAGCACGAGTCGGGTTGGGTCAACCCGGTAACTCGCACGGATCGGGTCCGGTTTGACAATCCTGACCAGTTTGCAAAACCGGATCAGATTAGCATCAACTCGGGTTGAACCCGAATCCAGCCCATAGACCCACCCTAAGAATATCTTAATTTATTGTGACGCTTAAGACAGATCTAACAAAACAAGTTACTTAACTTCTCTTCTATCGTTTCCTTGGATGCTAAAATACATAGAATTGAAAGCTTTGAAATTTGTCATTTCTGCTTCAATAAGTAAGCAAAATAAAGAACAATTGCTTGTCTTTTATCTCGTAAAGCAACAAATGTCAAATTTGGTAGGTGAAAAACGATAATCAAATGATGTGGCATAACATCCTCTCAAAATATAAGTAGGTTGTTAATTTACATGTCAGGTTCAGGTTTGGTTCGACTTAAAATTGATCATGTCCATACCTGATTAACCTGAACACCACTAGTTCAGTATATATGGGTCAAAATATTTAAGCCAAAAATGATCTATTTAAACTGTTGTTATATGGATTATATATATTTTTAGTAATAAGATCTATTTAGCCCTAAACTGATTAGGTTAGTTTTGATTAAATAAATGATTTTTATGTATTAGATTGTCCCATCTCATTTGGTTGGCCATTTTCAATTGGCTTTTGGCAAAAAAATTTCTTTCTCAAAAGAAAAATAAAAGCAAAGATATTTGGACATATATATAATAATTATATTTGTTTAGTGATTATTCATTGAGGCTTATAACTAATGCATTCATCCAATAAAGAATGGATGTGGTCAATTAATAAAGCTCATAGAAACTATGACTTCGGTTGAGACAACTTTCTTATCGCTTTCTAAAGCAATTTTCTAGTATAAAATTTTTTAGTTCAAAAAAATTTATAAAAATTTTTGTACTAGAAAGCTGCTGTCCCAAACTTAAACTTAAATGGTCTTCATTTCTCTCTATACTCTTCAACATTTCGCAAAAAACAAATGATATTCAGGCTTCGTTTGGAATGGCTTTTTTTTTTTTGCTTTTTAAAGCAATTTTCTAATACAAAAATTTTCTAATACACAAGAATCCTCGTTTGGGATGACGAGGAAGCACTATCCTTAGGTCAGTTCCTTAAAGGAAATCAATCTTAGGATTCTTGTGATCCTCATCCTTCTTTCCTTCTAATTTCTTCAACCTCAGCTCTATCAGTAACCTAAAGTACGATAACAATCAAAATTTCATCAGTGTTATGGGGGTCTGCATGAACCAACTTTATCAGCTTAGATCTTCTCTCTTTCTCTCACCCTTCTTTCCTTTTCTTCATATGGTTGAATCATTCTTTATGTTTTCGTCAGCCTTCGTCCTATGCTTTTGATTAGATGAGATGATTTTGTGAAGGCTTTTTGGGAGTGATTAGTTGCTCTTTAAGCACAGGTAGATGAAAGACAAATGATGTGGAACAATTTAGTTTAATTTGTTCCTTAAAATATCTGACTTAGTTGGTTACGAATTTGTTAGTTGTTTCTAGAACCTTCTAGGTTTCTCTATTTGATTAGCATATATAGAATGTTATAAGAAGAATTGAGGCATTGATGAAATATATGCTCTTTTGAAGCTTAGTGAATATGTTTGTTCCCTGGATTGAGAATTCCCTCTAGCAGATCTGATTCTTTCGACGATCCACTGCATCAACAAAATCATTAAATTAGTGCAAGAGATCATTCTCATCTAGGCTATTTATGACTCCTCATGATTATCTCTCATATTGCTAACAGTTGAATAGAAATTAAGTTATTGTCTTCAAATGAAGTGAGCAATTCATGTTTCATATAAAGTTTTGTGTGGGATAACTTTCATACTATTTCATAAACCAGCTTTGTACTTAAAAATTGATTTAAGATGCAGCAAGAAAGCCGTCCCAAATGAAGCCTGAATTGATAGTTCAAGAAAGAGATGTTTCCTTTGTTGCCACTAAGATGCTCTTCTTCCTTTGTCACCAATCAACACATCACCTACGCAATCTACATCGCTTGAGTTACACTGTAGAGCATAATTTTTTTACTCTAAAGAAAAAAATACGTTGTGCTGATTTAGGCTTCGTTTGGGATGACTTTCTTACTGCTTCTTAAAACAGTTTTCTAGTATAAAAGTTTTAATTTTTGTACTGGAAAGTAATTTTAAGAAGCAGTAAAAAAGCCGTCCCAAACAAAACCTTAATCATAATTGATCTTCACGATCAAATTGTTGTAAGAGTTCAAAGGGGGGTGGGAGCTCCCTCAAGAGGTTAGAATGCACTGCCAATAAAATGGATTAATATTTGCAGGTTCTTGCAGTATCACGCGAACATAGCAATCCCGTCTTCGTTCCGGGTCAGGGTTGTCAAGCTGCGCAGTGAATAGTGAGAATACGTGGAAATATTTTACTGGCGTCCGAACGTAGAGCTACGTCAGGTGACCGGACCAAATAAAAGTTCCTTGCAGTGAGGCCACTTTATTTAATTAATCTCTAAACTTGTTCATTACTAGTTTTACCACATAAAGTATATCTGCAACTAATATTATTATCGTATAATTAAATTATTTTTCAATATTAATGAGAATTTTGTAAATATTTGTTCCCGTTACATTATTATATTGATTTTCTAAACTTATAAGAATCGAAGAAAATATGCTTTTCTTTTGACTCGAAGGAATGGGGACAAAATATATGCTATCCAATTATTTTGCATTTGGGCCTTTATTCCTATTTAATCTTTATTGGGCTTCTCTGAATGTCGGATGAATTAGATTGGTTTTGAAAGATAGTATCCATTGAAAGAGAAAGTTAATGTTGATTAGAGCTCATAGTGTTGAAAGCTAAGTCGAATTAGGATGATTACAAATTCCTCACAATTTTAGCCTCTAAAGCAGCCCAAACGCAACAAAATGAAAGAAAAAAACAGAGAGAATTTTATCTTTATAAGCCTCATAATTCACATAATTGGACAACTATCTACATTATTTGCTTTTTTATGGGAGAAATATACTAAAAGTTTTTTTCTCTGGATGAAACTACCCCTAGTTGTGATTGTAGACTTCTTATTGAAGTTCTTCACAAATGAAATTGATTTGAACTAGTCAGACATTGAATCATTGTTTGATTAGCTCAAACATGCACGGTGCAGGCATCACGGGACAGACTATGTGTGAGGGAAGAAGAGTTTGCATTCATTCGGGAGTTTGGTGGAGAATGCATTGAGTGGCCTTGACATCATTGGGGAAGGCATCGTGGATTGGTCTCATGTAAGGAGAGATGAGTTTGCACTACATCATTGCGGAAGGCACTGCGGGGTAGTGATGTGAGGAGAAGATAATGCCATCTTCGAGTGGGAGCTCACTTGAGAAAACATTGTGAATCAATATATATCATGTGAGAGAAGTGAGTTCACATTTGGTAGCTTATGAATGACAGGCTTGATAGGACATATAATATGCAAAGATATGTGAAGGAGAGAAGACGTTCTAATCTTCGTTCGAGCCAAAGTTTTGATTAAGCTCGAACAAGATTCAAACTATATTCGAACAAATGTTTGAATTTGAATCTATGCAAACAAGTTTCATACGCGAAGAACTTCAACAAGCAATTCACATACAAAAGCGAATGATTTCATCTAAAATAAACTCTCAAGCATATATTTCAAAGAAAATAAAGGTCAATGATGTTTCTCCAACCACACATTACATAAGGAATATAATGCCAAATTTTTCATAGGGAATATGATCCAAAAAAACAAAAAAAAGAAAGCTCGACATGAAACTTCATTGCTCTTTTATTTTACTCCCATCATAAGTATTTGTTGCATTTAAAAAAATTGTATAAATAAATTTTTTTATAGGTGTGGCGCCACATAGGCTTTTAGTGGTTGTCTTCTAAACTTCAATCTACAAGACTTCAAATTTAAAAGAAATTTGAACTAATTTTCACTTATGTGAATTCAATTAATTTCTTACATATCAAAATTAGATTTAAAATTAACTAAAACGAATAAAATCCAAAAAAAAATATTAAAAAATTATGATTAGTTGAAAAAATTGAAATAAAAATATAACCAAATTAATAGAAGTAAAAATAATACAAAAAAATTTTAGATTAATAAATGAAACCAAATATTTTTAATAGGAATTTACACACAAGTTTTTTGTATTTATACTTATAATTTTTAAACTTTAATATTTGATAATATAATATTTTAATATCTTAGTTACATGAAAAATATATATTAAAAATAAAATATAATTTTGAAAATTTAATATTAATAATATTTTTGTATAATTTAAATACATAAATAGTATATGTTATATATGTAAATTTTTTATTTTCAATTGTGAGTCACATTATTTTATATTTAAATAATCTTTCAAAATAATAATAATAATAATTTTTTAATGAGTCACTCAACCTAAAATATGACCAATAAGTTCAGATAGGAAGCAACGAAATGTCCCAACATGCCCTCTGTGCCATATCTCTGAATAAAATTATATAAATTTCAACTTTCTTCTTAATAATTTAATACAAGTCAATTACACTTGTCTGACTAAAGCACTAAGTGCTGGTCACCACTCATCAAAATATATTTATTTTTTCATAAATTAAGGGCCTTTTACACAAGGTTTTGAAAATCGGACCGGACAACGAACCGGAAGAAGGAGAGGTTCACGGTTCGACCGGTTCGATCGGTTGAACCGGGGTCGAACCGGATGACGTAATAAATAATAATATTATTAATAAAAATAGAATAAATATTAAAATTTCCTGTAATACCTTTATTCTACATTCTATTTTCATAGCTCCTAATTCAAATATCATGAACATAACATCAATTAAGTTTATGAAATATAAACAAATAACACATAATATAAGTGTTGCTACAAATACAATAAGGAATGAACCCAAAAAAAGATGTGCCCGATGTGCAGTTAATCGAAAATTAACAACAAATACATAAAAACAGTTGTTCAAAAAATTACAATCATAAAAATGCATTAAACAGTCCCAAGAATGAAAATTAACAACAACATAAAAGAAATTTGGAAATTAACGGGAGAACAACAACAAAGAACGGGCGAACAAGAGAACGGAAAAACTGCATAGAAATTAAAAAACTCACAATGGGTAGGAGTGGATAACTTCACCAAGAGAAGGGAGCGTTCAATGTGTTCGATCACCTTCGTCCCGTCCGACCAAGAACAGCTTTCGTGCTTTCGTCCCTCTTCCGTCGTCTCGTCCGAGAAGAGCCGCGACTGGAGTCTGGAGCGAAATACCGAAATAAGGAAGGGAATAGGGTTTTGCATTTGTTATAAGATTTTTTTAAGCCATTGGATTAAATGATTTAAATCGGATGGCTCAAAATGCTCCGGATTTGAACCGGCCGGTTTTTTAAAACGAGGCCGGTTACCCGGTTCGGCGGTCGAACCAGCAGTTCGACCGGTTCAATCCCGGTTCTCTGTTATTCCGATTATTAAGCAGACCGTAACCGGCCGGCCGGCCGGTTCGCGGTTCAACCGGTTGAACCGGCCGGTCCGGTCCGGTTTTGAAAACGTTGCTTTTACATACCACTTTTTATTATTTTTTTATTTTTAAAATATATTTAATTAGTCTTATATATATATTTTTTAAATTTTAAAATAAATCCAATTATCTTATATTAAAAATATATAATGATAAACGAACATAAATAAAATTTTTTTTTACCATTTTTAATATTTGAATTATTATATTTATTTGTATAATGTAATAATTATTAAATTACTTTAAAAATATTAGTAGTATTACTTCGTCTAAAATAAAATATTTTTTTACGTATATATTTTAATATATAATTTTTCCAAAAGAAATTAAATTCAATATAATATTGAATAATTAAAAATATATTAATTTTAAAAAATTAGGCTGTTGTCATGTTGGCTTTTTACCTATAAATTAAAAATTAATTTAGTCAATGGTGGATTTGTTATAACTTTAAACCTTCTTTTAACTTATTACCTAATAGGAATTGGCCCCCACTTATAGAATCTTCTTGATGGATCTTGAAGGATTAGTTATTATTTACTTACTAGAATGATCTCAAATTATAGAGAGATATTTTGAATACAATTATAATAGGAGACTTTGCACATCAAATTGTAGACTAATGAGCTTAAAAAAAATGATTAATTTACACAAATCATAAAAAAATTAGGTATTTATGTGTTTATTTTTGTTAATACATCAAGATGAGTATAAATCAAAAAATAATATGACATTATTCGATCGATCTAGCCGAGCTGACTGTTATATTGTTCAAGTTCGTTCATTTATTTTCTTATCTATTTCGAGCCAAGCTTTAGTATGACCTGAATTTTGAGAACTGTTCAAGCTTGGCTATTAGTTTTCTTGTTAAATTTTGGCTGATATCGAGCTTTAATCAAGAATAGGTGATTTTTTTATTAATACTAAATATATAGCCTAATTAGTAATCCTAATTGTATTTAAATATTTTAATAAAAATTAGCATAATTCTTTTAGGTGTTATTTAATTTATTAACTGAAGATTACATAATAATAAGAAAATATTTAAATTTATCTATCTATTTATTTGATATTTCACCAAGCATACACATCTACTAAAATAAATAAATAAATAAATAAGGAGAAACAATAAAAAAATGATACAATCACATGAAATAAGCATTGTATTATATTTTTATTGCACTATTTTTTAAACAACAAACGAATATAATGACATATGATGAACATAAATAAACAAGAGAATTGGTGTTCAAATTTGTTCCACTACAAGATAATCATAAAATACAGGTGAATCTTCCGACGGCTCTGGGACCGCCAAAAATTCCGACAATTAAGCCTACGGATTGACTGCCAATAAACACGGGCCGTATACCGGTAGTTTGGCTATCGTTATTCATCAATATGACGAGCTTCAAAGATTAATGTTCAAACTATTAAGGAGATAATATTAAAGTTGTGTTATACTACATTGCACTTTTATATTAATAGCCTATCAGGTTGTGACACCTAGCAGGGTACACTGATCAGGTCTATATATAGTATCCATAGGATGTACACTAGATATGTGAAATACATTGATTTCTCTTCTTCTTCTTCACGGGTCAAGAACCCTCTGTTTTCTATTTTCTTGTTTTACAACTGTACATGCTTTTCTACATAGTATCAGACACGGTAAGGTCCTAAGGTCCTACGATCCATGGCATCTACCACTGCGTCTTCCCAATACATCACGTCAGCGACCTCACAGACTGACATTCATGGAGTCTCGGCCTAGCTCCCTTAAGTTCGTAGTCTCAATTCTACAAACTCTGGTTCCTACACAACTCACAACGGACAACTATGTGATTTGGAGGAATCAAATCGTTAAACTTCTCCGAGCAAATGGCTTCGACGACTTTCTTGCATCTTCTTCTTCCTCGCAAGAAACCTCGTCAAATACCAGCAATCAGGTTGTTTCTAATACTGCTGAATGGTCTCGCATAGACCAAAATCTATCAGCTGCGATCTGCTCTACGATCTCCCCTACGGTTCTTCCATACGTCCTGCAGCTTGAATCTACTGCCGCCATCTGGTCGGCTCTCGAAACAAGATTTCAATCGTCGAACAGATCCAAGGTTATACAGCTCAAGAACGAGCTCCACAGCGTCACAATGAAAGATCAAACCATGATCTAATATCTTATGACAATCAAGAATCTTGTAGATCAAATTGCGGCGGCTGGCTCCACCATCGATCCCGAAGACATAATCATGTACATCTTGAATGGCTTGTCTCCCTCTTACCAAGCTTTCAAGACCACAATTCGTACAATGCAAACTTCGCTCAGCCTCGATAACTTTTATTCGCTTCTCGTAAGCGAAGAGATTCATGTTCAAAATGATCTCTCAAGAAAGCACAACATCACCGAATCTCAGACGGCTCTGTACACGAATCGAGGTCGTTCAAAACGATCTAGAGGACGCTCATCCTCAAATCAATACCAAAGTCGAGATCCCGCCAAACCACCTATAGTGTGTCAAATCTGCAACAAGAAAGGGCACCTCGCCATTTCTTGCTGGCATCGCCTCAACATCAACTATTCTCCGGCAAACAACACTAAAACAGCTCTGGTCGCCACCACTGATCCCGCCTCCAATGAGTGGTTCCTAGACTCAAGAGCATCGGCGCATATCACAAACAATGTCGAACAACTGCCTAATCCCTCGGTGTACCACGGCTCTGATTCCATTACCATTGGTGACGGTAGGCACATCCCGATTGCCCACTCCGGCAACGGCATTCTCCCTACTCCGAATCGTAAGATTAAGCTGTCCAATTTACTTCATATTCCGCATATCTCGTATAATCTTTAATCTATTTCGAAGCTTGTGCAAGACAACAATATTTCGATTACGTTTAATCCTAACGGTTTTATTTTTAAGGATCTGATGACGGTCTTTACCCCATCAAGCATACCGCCTCGCCTCCAGCTGCTCTTCAGGCTGTTCGAAGCAATTCCAATATCTGGCACAACAGACTTGGACACCCAAATCCTCGCACTATGCATATCGTTGCTCGTAACAACCAACATTTACATATTTCTGTTTCTATTTCTGACTGCGTAGCATGTAAATCTTGTAAAGGGCACAAGTTGCCTTTCGAAAATTCCTGTAATAAAAAGTTATCACCACTTGAACTGATTCACTCCGACGTCTGGGGTCCCTCACCGGTGACATCTACACAAGGTTTTCGATACTATGTCACATTTATAGATGATAGTTCGTGCTTTACCTGGTTATTCCCGTTAAAACATAAATCTGAGGTTCCAACTGTCTTTATAAACTTTAAAAAGCTAATTGAGAACCAATCAAACCACAAAATACGTATTCTACGTACGGACGGTGGTACTGAGTATCTTAACTATACTCTTTCTAGCTTTCTTCAAGCTCACGGTATCTACATCAACGATCCTGTCCTTATACCCCTGAGCAAAACGGGGTCGTCGAACGTAAGCATATGCATGTTCTTGAAATCACAAGAACGCTTCTTCACCAGGCCTCCATCCCGCACCAGTACTGGCCAGACGCAGCTTTCACGGCGGTCTATCTGATAAATAGGCTACCGTCCTATACGACAAGATCTGCCTCCTCGTTTCAACTATTTTATGGCAAAGCTCCGCCTCACGACCACTTCAAAACATTCGGTTGCGAATGTTACCCGTTAATTCCAAATCAACTACGAAATAAGCTTCAGCCAAAATCCTGTTCACAGGTTTTCCTGGGTTACTCTGAACAATATAAAGGCTACAAATGCCTAAATCGTATTTCTAACTCCGTTTCAATTTCACGGCATGTAACATTCTCTGAACATGTGTTTCCTTTTAGGTATAACCATGATCATCAGCAAACACAACTGGCCAAAACTACTCCATCTCTGCTATTACCTACGTCATATGTCCTGCCTGATCGCACTCAGATCATGGTCCCAACTCCATCCACTTCTCATCCGTCACAGGCAATTCCACCATCTAATTCTGTCAACAGACAGTTGGAAATTTCGACAGCTCCTACTCGGTCACCTCGCATCTTGCCATCTCACCAAATGGTTACAAGATTAAAGACAGGATCTCTCAAACCAAGATCCATAATGAATTTAACACATCAAGTTTCTATCCAGGAGAACAACGAACCTACCACGTACCAAGAAGCCATTAAATCGCAAGAATGGCGTCAAGCCATGGCAACTGAGTTTCTTGCTCTACATAAACAAGGGACGTGGACTCTTGTTCCTCCTCCCAAAACGGCATCCATATTGGGATGTCGCTGGACATTTCATACAAAAAGAAATACAGACGGTTCAATCGCACGATTCAAATCTCGATTAGTATCACAGGGCAATCACCAAGAACAAGGCATCGACTATCAGGAAACATTTAGTCCGGTAGCCAAGCTTCCAACAGTTCGTGTTCTTATTACCATTGCTCTCTACTTTAAATGGGAAATTCAACAATTCGATGTTGAAAATGCCTTTCTCCACAGACAACTCTCGGAGACTGTCTATATCGTCAGCCTAAAGGCTTCGAAGACACCGCAAATCCGCAACACGTTTGTCTTCTTCATAAGGCTTTGTATGGGCTTAAACAGGCACCACGATAGTGGTACAACACGTTCACAAATTACCTTATATCTCTCGGTTTTCTTCACAGTCAAGCCGACCCATCCCTACTAACTTATAACAAAAACTCTATTCAAATTTATCTACTTGTATATGTTGATGATTTTTTTATTACAGGCAACGACAAAGCTGCCATAGCTGAACTCATCAAACAACTCAATGCTCGATTCAATCTGAAACAACTCGGCCTTGCTAATCAATTTCTTGGCATTAGCATCATTCACAAATCAAATGAATACTTCCTCTCTCAAAAACAGTATGCCAAGACCATTTTACAGCAAGCTGGACTACTGGAGTGCAATCCTTTAGCTAACCCGACCTCAACCAAACTCCCGAACAACATTCAACCAGATCCAAGTCTCACCGATCCCGCCACCTATCGACGGATAACGGGCTCATTACAATATCTTACACTCACGCTACCCGATATTTCCTTCGTTATTAACATAATTTCACAACATATGCACAACCCATTACCGGATCATGCTTACCTTTTAAAACGTCTTCTCAGGTACATTAAAGGCACGCTGGAGTTCGGTCTTCCAATCACCAAAATAGATCTCTATCTTCGCACCTTCTCTGGCGCAGATTGGGCAGGAGATCCTTCTTCCAGAAAATCAACTACCGGCTACTGCACATTCCTCGGACAAACTCTAATTTCATGGGATGTTAAGAAACAAACAATGGTCGCACGATCATCCACAGAGTCGGAGTATCGTGCGCTTGCGGCAGCAACATCGGACATTATTTGGCTCAAGAGACTACTGTCCGATTTCAACGTGACTTCGTCTTCTTCTTCCTCAGATTTATTTTGTGACAACACCTCGGCAATCGCCTTGGCAAATAATCCTGTTTTTCACGCCAGGACGAAACATATCGAAATAGACCACAGGTTTATACGTGATCAAATTCAGAACAAGAGCATTCGTCTTCTTCCTATAAGCTCAGTCAATCAAATTGCTGACATTTTCACCAAAAACTTAACTACTCCAAGGTTTCAATACTTACGAAGCAAACTGACCATTGCCAAAGAATCCTCAGTTTGAGGGGGCCTATTAAGGAGATAATATTAAAGTTGTGTTATACTACATTGCACTTTTGTATTTAATAGCCTATCAGGTTGTGACACCTAGCAGGGTACACTGATCAGGTCTATATATAGTATTCATAGGATGTACACTAAATATGTGAAATTCATTGATTTCTCTTCTTCTTCTTCACGAGTCAAGAGCCCTCTGTTTTCTATTTTCTTGTTTTACAACTGTACATGCTTTTCTACACAAACCTTATTTGATTATATAAATAAACGAGCATTATATGAACAAATATAGAGTTATTCATTGAGTACACTTATTTACTTATAGCCTTATTAAACAGGTTAAAAAATCGATATGAAAATAACATGATGATGTCTAAGTAATTGAGTTCAACTATTTTTTTTTTAATTGAGTAATTGAGTACAACTAAAGATTACATTAAGGCTTCATTAGAGACAGTTTTTTTATTGTATGTAAAGATGATTTTTAGTACAAAAATATCTTAAAAACAGACAAAAAATAATAATGTAAAGCTATACCAAATTAAACCTAAATCAATGTATGCATGACACAAAAAATACACAATGACTTAATTTATGTGAACTAAAAAGAGGCTATAAAATTTCATAATATTTAAAAGATAATTATAATTCTTATTAGATCAATTAAATTAGAGTTTACAGTCAAGCTAAAAGCAATAAAGAAGATATATGAGAGGCACTAATTTAGCATTAGGCATGGCATTGAAAGTCCAAACCTTACAATGTTTCCTTTTAATTGTGTTCATGAACATAATATCATGGATGAAGAATTTTTTTAAAAAAAATAAAAAAATAAAAAAAAATTTAAAAAAAAAAAGGATGAAGAATTTTTCACAGTTTGAAAATTTTTAAAATGGAGCACATCCTCTTTGGATTTCATGCAATTGAGGTTTGGAGCCCTTCAAGAATAAGATGTTTTATGAAATTAGGGCAAAAATTTAATAGAAATGTTTTATACATTTATTTTTAATTATCAGTAATTAATTGCACATCATAATTTAAGATAAAATTTTAATTCTCTGAAAGCATGCATCATTAGATTCTATTAAAAATATTAGTATTATTACTTCATCTGAAATAAAAAAAAAAAAAAAAAAAAACTTGTTATCTTGTGGTGGTTTTTCAAAGATAAAAAGAAATGATTGAGATAATTTTTTATAATTTCTAATTTACAATAAATAAATAATTTTTATTCATTTTCTATTTTTCTTTAGACTATTTGAGATCTTTTACAATTATGAAAGATTAATAAAATGCACAGATGTGAATCTTGATATGAACTATTTGGCTAAATTATTTACTACTTTTACTAATTGATTTAACTTAGGTTTAATTTGGGATAGTTTTCTTATTGCTTTTTGAAGCAGCTTTTTAATAGAAAAACTAGAAGTTTTATACTAAAAAATAGATTTGAACGTCTCGAAAATGCGAATCCAACGACACCAAATTCGACTCAATCTGAACCCAAATGACTCCAAATCAAATACTCGAAGCATATTTGGAAGGTTTAGACCATAATTTGAATTACCAAATGGTTTCCAAACATGACATGCTTATAATCGAATTGAGCGGCTAGACGAGACGAATCCAAAGAGCCCAAGATGGTCGAATTCTGATATCACTAAGACATTTAAATGCCTAATAAACAGTCCACGATCAAGAGATTTAACATCGGTCGTCCATTCAAATCACTCCCAATTTAATTTTCTATTCATTTACATTTTTATTTCTTTGTGCATATTAGTTTAATCTTATATTGATTCAATCTTAAAGAGATTTTATGATTTATTTTTGTGCAATGAGATTTTTAATATCACGTATTTAGTTAATATATTGAACTCGTTCTAGCAATAATCAAGTGATTTGATGATTGAAAGTCATTTTGTAAAGGAAAAAAATAAACTAATTCACTATCAAAAGATTTATCATTTTTAAAACTGATTATATTGGTCCCAAGTCCAAATGTAAAAAGTTGAAGTAAAATTTAAATAAAAAAATTAATTTAAAAAAATAAACTAATTCACTAAATATTTCCACTTGCTACAGCTGCCGCTAAGAGCATTTTATAAAGACACCACATAGGCCATTTTTTCTCGTAGCAAGTTGAGGATTCTTATTCTTTTGGTAATGCTCCGATGACTAACGTGCCATTCATGTTGATGGCTTTAGCGATAGCGTTGACAAACTATCTTTTAACGGAACTTTTATTTGGTCCGGTGAACGTACGAAACTTTACGTTCGGCCGCCAGCAGAATCGCGCAACGCGTTTTCATTATTTACCGCGCACCCCGACAACCCGACCCGGAACGGACCTAAGATTACTCGGTATTGCTCGGTATTGCTAGGTATTGGTCGATTTTGCTCGGCAATAATCAATACTGAGCAATACCGAGCAAATACCTAGTAATACCGAGCAAATACCAAGTTGTACTGAGTTTTTTCTAGCAATACCGAGCAAATACCTAGCAATACCGAGCAAATCCCTAGCAATACCGAGCAAATCCTGAGCAAATACCGAGTTGTAGAAAACTCGGTACAACTCGATATTTCCATGGTTTTGGTCTTCACAGAGCGGTATTTCTCGTTTTTGCAAAGCAATACCGAGCAAAACCGAGAAAATCACGAACATAGCATTCCCGGGTTCCGGTCCGGGTCAAGTCGTCGGGCTGCGCGGTAAAAGAGTAAGAGCACGTGGCGACATGTTATTGGCGGCCGAACGTAGCTCTACGTCCAGTCAGAGGACGTAATAATTGTTCCTTTTAACGGTGAGGGACAACTTACCAATTTGTAAAAAATTTTCCTAAGAAAAATAATTGTGGCATTGGAAATTTATTAATATCTTGATTATTTCATGAGCGATCATTTTAAAGATTCAGCCACTTGTATGACTCGCAGCGGTCTAAACCGCTTCCAAAAAAGTTCCACTGAACCTCCTCTTCAGCAATTGTCAAACCATTGGGAAAAGGAGGTTAGGCGCCCGTTGTTCTACTCATTAGCTCGTGAGTCTGCTTGTTTTAAAAAAAAAAAAAACAAATATAAAAGGTACTTAAAATATATTAGCATAAAAGAAAAAAGTCTAAAAATTAGATTTTATTTTTTATATTAAGCGATCTTTATCATTTTTATATAATTTCTCAATCCTTTTATTAATTTTCTCTCTCATAAAATAAATGTGTAGAGTTTTAATTTTCTCTCTCATATAATTAAGTTTTTTAAAGGTTTGATCGTGAGTCTGATCAACCCGTGAGTCTGCTGGTTTCAAGGTTTGCGAGTTGGATCAGGTCAACCCGAGTTAGACCTTGGTTAGGTTCGGGCCCATATATATGACCCATTTTGCAATTTGGGTCAGGCTCAATTCTGATCAAAATACTTATTTTGATAGCCCTACTTAAGCTTAAATTAGAATTATTTAAACCTCTCCGAACTCTGTCACCATTTACTCTTTTTTATTTATATTTGAATTCGAATAACACAATTTATAAATGGTGAAGTACTCAACGTGGTTTTAATGAAGAGTGGCGTCCCCGTCTTAGAAATAAATGAGCCGGTCACTGTCACTGAACCCACCCGGCCCAAATCCATCACGTCGTGAGTTCTTTCGTCACCGCGGTTCACGGTTCGCGTCCACCGCTTTTATAGGGAACAAGAAACGCGGTGGTAGTGATTGTCCATCTATCTCTTCACGCGGAGGCCGTGAACCGGGCCGGAATGAGTGGGCCAGACCGGACGCAATAACTGATCACCACCGCCGGAATCACGTCAGCCGCTCCTCCCCAACAAACGTCTCTTTCTCTTTCTCTCTCTATCCTCACGCTATCGAACCTTCGAGATAACGCGGTGAATAAGAAAAAGTATTATTTGATTCTTTTTTAAAAGAAATAAATTATGTCATTATATCTGTCCGAAATTTAATTAGTTTGGACTTAATTATCATTAATTATAAAGTAGGTCTATGGATAATAAAATCTACCGTAATTTCCTAATAGGATTTAGGTATGATATCTCGATAAAAATTTTTCCTTTTATACGCAAATATTTTATATTTTATGATTTTTAAAATAGGATAATTTATAAATAAATTATTATTATTTTTTTATAACTAATTTTATTTATTGGTTATTTCATTTGCTAAAAAAGAAATATAATCTAAAATGGAATTTAAGTATTTGGTTTGATGAGAAAGAAATATAGTATAAAATTTCAATGATTTCCATTTTCATGATGTATTGTACTCTTCTAATTTTAGTCAAATTTTTTATTCATTGTATGTCAATTGCATTGTTGTCGTCTGTTATCATTGGTGCTCACTGGCCACTACTAGGGCTGCAAGCGAACCAAACGTTCGACGAACTACTCGTTGTTCGGTTCGATTAAAGCTCGTTCGTGATCGTTTAATTAACAAACAAACAAACTTGAACAATATTTTAAATACTCGATTCTTAAATAAACAAGCTTGAACACTAATGCGTTCAGCTCGTTTATGTTCGCGAACAACATCAGTTGATGTTCATGAACAAGCTCGATAAAAAGCTCGATTCGAGTTCGATTAAATATAAAAACTTTAATTATACCATAATATAATATAATTATTTTTTATTAATAAATTTTAAAGTAATAAAATATTATAACATATGTTCATATAAATTAATCATATTTTCATTTTAAATACACAACTGCTTTTATTTTAGAAATTTCATTTCATGAACAAGAAATATTTCATATTTGTCCATGTTTGTTAGATTGTTTGTTTAGAATGTTTATGAACAAATTTAATGTTTGCTTGTTCAATAGATTGTTTGCGAGATATGTTCACGAACAAAGCTCGTTTAAAGCTCGATAAGCACTAAACAAACGAACATGAACCAAACATGAACCAAACATGAACACCCTTAAATTAAACGAACCAAACATGAACACAAATAATAAAGCTCGAATCAAACACGAACCAAACATGAACAAGCTAATTTTAAACAAACACAAACATGAACACTCACATACTCGGCTCGGCTCGGTTCGTTTGCAGCCCTAGCCACTACCAGTAGCTAACACCACTGCTTGTCGATTGACAACCACCGCCACTACAGCTTGTCGATTGTCAACCACCGCCGCCACCATTATTTTACTTCATATTACTTCAAGTAAAATAAAAAGTAATCTCATGCTTTTTTTTAACCAACCAAATAGTCTCTTAATGATTTATGGTGGGCATGACTACAAGCAAATGAGCAAATTATAATCCATGTAACATCGAATATATTCTACAAAGTTGTCAGTCTAAATGGTCAATTAAGGTTTCGTTTGAGACAACTCTTCACTATTTTCTAAAACAACTTTTTCGTATAAAATTCTCTTGGATTAGATTTTTTTGTACTAGAAAAGAGTAAGAAGATTATCTCAAATGAAATCTAAAGTTTTGTTTGGAGCAGCTTTCTAATAAAAAAAATTCCTGAACAAGAAACTTTTATACGAAAAATCTGCTTTAAAAATGATAACAAAGTAGTCCCAAATAAAACTTAAATCACACTCATTATTATCCATTTACACCTTAAAATGAAGAGAGTAATATATCTATAACATAGACAATCTTTATGTTATTCCAACCACATGATTGAAAGAAATTGTCTTTTAAGATTGGGGAGCGATACATTCTATGTTATATTTATCATTTTGGATGGTTTAATTTCAACATATATTATCAATGTATGATAATTTGCCTCTCTTAATGCCACTTCACCATCAGTGATTAACTGCACAACAAATTTTGCGTCAGTAGAGGAAGAGATAGCTTATCATCTTAGCATTTTACAAAGATTTTGTATGCACTCAAATAAGATAATTTGAGTGCACTTCATAGAAGACTATTTTTTTACACAAAAAATCTATAAACGTGATAAATGACCGGGCCTGGTCCAATTAAAAAGGATTCCACTGGTGTATTTCATAGGTTATAAATGATGCTCATCTCCATAATTTTAGAAGATGTAGATATTCGATATTAACTATGAAGAATCGATTCCATGATAAAAGTTTGAAGGAGCCTTGATGGTTTTCTTTTTAAGGAAAAAGGAGAGATGAGACCAAAAAGTCCATATATATAAATCTAAGTGTTGGCATCAAAAGTTAGGGTTGATGTTGATAGTAAGCATCAATGACATGAGTTTCCATTATTGGTGATAGTAGGTGACAAATGGGTCATGATATCAATAGTGTGTACTAACCTTGTAGTTGATGCTGTGTAAGAATATTGTTGATGACAATGAGCAATAACGTTGGCCAAAGAAGTTTTGTGTTGATAATATGCATCAATCATATAGATGATGGTGTGTATCAATATTCGTAGTGAAGGTGGAAGATGAAGTATGCGAGCATTGACATTTTTGTCGATGAAGTGCATTAATATTATAAGCAACGATGATCGTCGACATTGATAGCGAAGGCGGGTGATGAAGATATCATTCTATTGATGATAGCGGGCAATGAAGTTAGCAAGTATTAGCATTTGTGTTCAGGGGCGGAACCCCATGGGTGTGGGGGGGGGGGGGGGGGGGGGAGAGGGGGCAATTGCCCCCCCTAAAAATTTTTTAGAAAATTTGTTTATATGATTTTTTTAGGTAATTTACACCTTTTCATTTAATTTGTGTTTATAATATGCATCAATCATATAGATGATGGTGCGTATCAATATTCGTAGTGAAGGTGGAAGAGGAAGTATGCTAGCATTGACATTTATGTCGATGAAGTGCATTAATATTATAAGCAACGATGATCGTCGACATTGATAGCGAAGGCGGGTGATAAAGATATCATTCTATTGATGATAGCGGGCAATGAAGTTAGCAAGTATTAGCATTTGTGTTCAGGGGCGGAACCCCATGGGTGTCGGGGCGGGGGGGGGGGGGGGGGGGGGGTTGGGGGGTAATTGCCCCTTAAAAAATTTTTAGAAAATTTGTTTATATGATTTTTTTAGGTAATTTACACCTTTTCATTTAATTTTTAAGCTTTATTTCAAAGGTTTTTAGGCAATTGCCCCCCCCCCGAAAAAAATTTTCCTTTTATAAATAAATTATTATATTTTTTTATAACTAATTTTATTTATGGGTTATTTCATTTGCTAAAAAAGAAATATAATCTAAAATGGAATTTAAGTATTTGATTTGATGAGAAATAAATATAGTATAAAATTTCAATGATTTCCATTTTCACATCCTAATTCTTTTTTTGATGTATTGTACACTCTTCTAATTTTAGTCAAATTTTTGATTCATTGTATGTCAATTGCATTGTTGTCTCATGTTATCATTGGTGCTCACTGGCCACTACCAGTAGCTAACACCACTGCTTGTCGATTGACAACCACCGCCACTACAGCTTGTCGATTGTCAACCACCGCCGCCACCATTATTTTACTTCATATTACTTCAAGTAAAATAAAAAGTAATCTCAAGCTTTTTTTTTTAACCAATCAAATAGTCTCTTAATGATTTATGGTGGGCATGAATACAAGCAAATGAGCAAATTATAATCCATGTAACATCGAATATATTCTACAAAGTTGTCAGTCTAAATGGTCAATTAAGGTTTCGTTTGAGACAACTCTTCACTATTTTCTAAAACAACTCTTTCGTATAAAATTCTCTTGGATTAGATTTTTTTGTACTAGAAAAGAGTAAGAAGATTATCTCAAATGAAATCTAAAGTTTTGTTTGGAGCAGCTTTCTAATAAAAAAAATTCTTGAACAAGAAACTTTTATACGAAAAATCTGCTTTAAAAATGATAACAAAGTAGTCCCAAATAAAACTTAAATCACACTCATTATTATCCATTTACACCTTAAAATGAAGAGAGTAATATATCTATAACATAGACAATCTTTATGTTATTCCAACCACATGATTGAAAGAAATTGTCTTTTAAGATTGGGGAGCGATACATTCTATGTTATATTTATCATTTTGGATGGTTTAATTTCAACATATATTATCAATGTATGATAATTTGCCTCTCTTAATGCCACTTCACCATCAGTGATTAGCAGCACAACAAATTTTGCGTCAGTAGAGGAAGAGATAGCTTATCATCTTAGCATTTTACGAAGATTTTGTATGCACTCAAATAAGATAATTTGAGTGCACTTCATAGAAGACTATTTTTTTACACAAAAAATCTATAAACGTGATAAATGACAGGGCCTGGTCCAATTAAAAAGGATTCCACTGGTGTATTTCATAGGTTATAAATGATGCTCATCTCCATAATTTTAGAAGATGTAGATATTCGATATTAACTATGAAGAATCGATTCCATGATAAAAGTTTGAAATGATAAAAGTTTGAAGGAGCCTTGATGGTTTTCTTTTAAGGAAAAGGAGAGATGAGACCAAAAAGTCCATTATATATAAATCTATAGTGTTGGTATCAAAAGTTAGAGTTGATGTTGATAGTAAGCATCAATGACATGAGTTTCCATTATTGGTGATAGTAGGTGACAAATGGGTCATGATATCAATAATGTGTACTAACCTTGTAGTTGATGCTGTGTAACAATATTGCTGATGACAATGAGCAATAACGTTGGCCAAAGAAGTTTTGTGTTGATAATATGCATCAATCATATAGATGTGGTATGTATCAATATTTGTAGTGAAGGTGGAAGATGAAGTATGCGAGCATTGACATTTATGTCGATGAAGTGCATTAATATTATAAGCAACGATGATCGTCGACATTGATAGCAAAGGCGGGTGATGAAGATATCATTCTATTGATGATAGCGGGCAGTGAAGTTAGCAAGTATTACCATTTGTGTTCAAGGGCGGAACCCCATGGGTGCCGGGGGGGGGGGGCAATTGTCCCCCCTCAAAAATTTTTAAAAAATTTGTTTATATGATTTTTTTAGGTAATATATACCATTTCATTTAATTTTGTCTTTATTACAAGGGTTTTTAGGCAATTATTTATTTTAATCTCTTTAAATTTATTTAAAATTCATTATAAAATTCTATTAAAATTTTAAAGTTATTAAATTAAGCCTAGAACGTCAAATTTTGAACCACCCATTTCTAACATTAGACACGAGCGCACAAATCAAAGGTTCAGGCGGCCGGTCTAATGCCACATTGCCACCTGTTAGCGGCCAGCCGGCCAGGCATAGGTAAGCCGCACACAAGGCGTGAGTATGGCCGCGGAGGGGGTTTTTACATACATACCACTTTATACCTTATATTTTACATATCTAACACCTAAAACTTAAATATTACACTTTAACAACTCAAACACAAACTTCACCTCATATCTACCACTCCGTTTCACTCCCGCTCACTCTGTTTCATTCCCGCTCACTAGCCCTAAAAATTCTTCACACGCCGAAGCTTTCTCCTCGCCGCTCTTCTTACGGATGCGTCTGGATCCGATCAGGACCGATCGCCAAATCCTTCTTGAGCTGCAAATCGGTGAGTTCGGGGAGCAGAGATGGGTATCCGGTTTGTCAGAGCAATTGGGGGGGGGGGGGGGGGGGCGTGACGGTTCTGAAAATCTGTGGCTTCGGCTGATCATTTGCTTTCTATTTTACGAATGTTTTCTCCGTTTTACAGAATGTTTCACAGACTGTTTTCTCTGTTTTGGCCTTTAAACCTCTATCAGTTTTACCGGATTTTTTTTTTACAGAATGTTTTATCTGTCTTGAGTTTTATCTGTTTTGCAAGCCTTTAAACATCTGTTCTGAAAGTGTCTTGAGTTTTACCGAAATTTTCCACAATCCTTTTTTTTTTTTTTTGTTACAGAATGTCATGAGTTTTATCTAGCCTAAAAATTCTATCTGTTTTGTTACAGAAAAGGTTGGTTTATTCCCAAACATTTCAGATGAGTTCTACGAATTCGTCCACTACGAGAGATAGACGCCAACGATCTGAAGTTTATTGTCACTGTCACCTGAATTGTGTATTGTACACTTGCCACCGTGGACCTAATAATGGAAGAAAATTTTATAGGTGCGTGAATAACCGAACTGATGACGACTGCAGATACTTCAGATGGATAGATGAAGTTGAAGATGCATCTTTTGGTCTAGACGATGAGCGCAAAGTGTTTGAGGCGAAGGTTATTAATATGCTTGAATGGATGATGTTCTTGATGAAAGTCTTCGTTGTAATTGTTGCTGTTGATGTAACCATCCGTTTGTGTCTGTAACATGTTGTGTCGACTGCAGAAAAGGTTGTTTTTGTTATGTTTAGTTTTGCAACCTTTTATTGTTGTGTTGGTGTAGTGTATTGTAAGTATTTATGTTGAATTATTGATTAAATTTAGGCATTATTCTCTCCTGTTTGTAATTACTAATTGTTCAGCTCAAAAAAACGTGCAGCAAGGAATTGTATTAATAACCTACAATTTGTGTTCTAATATGAGTTCAAACAACCTGCAGCAACTGTATATGTTTTAATAATTCCAAAGTGAAACTGCAGCAACTGTTTGTAATGTGAGGGATAGTTCGAAATTGCAGCTCTGAGTGAAAATTGCAGCTCGAAAAAACTGCAGCCAACGTCCAAAAACTGCAGAAATGTATAGACGTGAAATAACCTGCAGCAAACGATAACTCGAAAAAACCTGCTCGGAAATGTATAGACGTGAAAAATCCTGCTCGGAAAAACCTTTTTAAGCAAAAAACCTGCAGCAAACGTGCAGATTTCATATTTCTTTGAATCAAGAAAATGGCAAAGTCTTCAAAGCAAACTACTATTTACCAGCAAAAAACCTGCACCTAACGTGCTAGCCCAAAAAAATTATAAGAATGACATCTTCAAACAAAGTTACAGCTGCTTTCTAGTAGCTCAAAAAAAAATATGCTTCCTACTAGCTCAAAACGTCATAACAGTCAATGCTATCAATCCTAAAATCCAGTCACATATGAGAACTCGAAATCTTCAAGTTGATGATCCTCTCCATTCCGTCTGCTTGGCAACTTTGTCCGACTTCTTCGTCCAACATCTGTACGCAAATTGTCCTTGTTATTATTATTTTGCAATGGATTTTTGCAAGTACTCCTATGATGCCCCCACAAACCACATCTGCCACACCTATGTGACCTGTTATCCTGCTCCAAGAAATTTAACAATCTTTTTTTCCTAGGTCTTCCTCTTGGTCTACAAGTACTAGGTACACCAACATTTTCAGTATTCTCTGTAACTTGCCAAAGATCCTTTCCGGGTAATGTGGAAATTGCCCCTTCATATGCTAGTTTGTACCTACACGATAGGCAATATGATAAATCAGCGGTTATTACATGCAAATAATTATTCATATGCATATATTTTACCTGTGAACGTGGTAGTAATCATCAACATACGTATGCCACAGTGGGTGTTCTTTCATTCCAATGAAAGCCACAGCGTGAATGCAAGGTAAACCAATTAACTGCCACACTCTGCAACTGCATATTCTTTGTTCAATATCGACTATATGTCTTGAATGAAGACCCTCCACCTCAGCCTTGAAAAGGCTAGATTACCGAACAACAAAATGATCTTTCCGCGTTGTGATGTTTCTAATATATTCCTCCACATTTGGAACTAACTCATGTTGCCAACTCAAGCTACTCATCCTTCGATGAGCTCTTTGTACCATAAGCTTTCCCCGGATCAAGTCGATGAGGTCCACGGCAGGTTTAGTTCTAGCATCAATAACCCATGAGTTAAATGACTCGGCAAAATTGTTGGTATTTGCAGAATGACATATCCCAATCATAAACTGACTCCTTGACCACTTATATGGTAATGAAATAAGATACGAGTAAACTGCATGGCTCAAATGACATAGTTCTACTAGCTTCTCATTGAACTCTGTATTTGTGTAAGCATTAGCCGCCTCCCAAACAAGTCCATGCACTTTTTGGCCATCTTTACAGTGGAAATTTTTTTTAATGTTCTTCCACAAATGACGAATACAAATTCTATGTTCAGCTTCAGGATATACATCTTTTATAGCCTCTCCCAAACCCTTCTCCATATCTGAAATAAAACAAAGATGATATAAAGAAAGACCAATTGTTTCTCACAAATTTTGGAGAAACCATGACCATGTTCCTTTGGACTCAGTCTCCATCACAGCAAATGCTAAAGTGAATAAGCCATTATTCCCATCTAAGGCGTTAGCCGATAACAGCACACCTAGGTACTTCGACTTAAGATGACATGCATCCAAACTGATAAGTGGTCTACACCCAGCTAGAAAACCGTCAGCACAAACTTTAAACTGACATAAAACCTTTGGAATGAATGGTCTCCACTATTATATGCATATGTTATATGTGATCCTGGATTTCTATGAAGGAGTTCTGCTGCCAATGTTGGAACCCATTTGTAGTTGTCATCAACTGAACCAAATAAAGCATCACGGGCTTGCTCTCTTGCCCTCCAAAGCTTCATATAAGGTAAGGATAACCCAAATTCTTTTTCTAGACTACTATTTATATCTTTTGGTGGGATATCTGGGCACCTCTTTACTATCTCATGTATCTCGTTGGCAACCCAAGCAGATGTTGCCAGCCTATTCCCAGCTTGATTTATTCCAGGACATGTGTGTACTCCATCTAGTCTCCTAACTTGGAAAGATTGAGTGTCTTCACATAAAGAGGCTCGAATTCTCCATTTACAACCTTGATAGGAACAAGTCGCAATCACACGTTTCTTATCGCTGGCTTTTATCTGAACCCCAAAGTTCTCCTTTATGGCAACTAATCGGAGAGCATTCTTGAAACTTTTTGCATCATTGAAGAAGGTGCCAATACCTATATCTATAGCACTTGTAGTCTGAACACTAGAAATACAACCATTATGGATCACAGAACATTCTGCCATATATTCAGCACCAACAACCCCCATGGGGTTTGTGTTTGATTGCTCTCTATCTACCTCTTCTACTGAGATAACTAACTCAGCACGAAAATTTCCACTTGAATGTTTAACCATCTCTACCACGTCTACGTCAGTATTTATAATTTTGTATTCCTTCGGCGATGTTTTGTGAATGTGATAATGCATACTATACTTATACCCTTTAAGTCATGAACATATTTTAAGAATCTCTGTTTTGAGCTTAAAAAGATTCATACTTCCTTTCTCAATTTTGACAGTCCTTTGTTTGCCACCATTATATCTCTTTCTAAAGTTATCATTGGTATCAACCCAAAATCCTCCATATTTAATTGTAACAAAAAAATGCCCTTCATTCTCTCCACATAAATCATCACAATCCATTCTAGACAAAGTATGCCACCCACTAGCAATTTCTTTTTCAACTATAACCTGAAATAATAAGACAAATTAAACACCCCATTTTTAGAAAAAAAATGTAAAAATAAAAGAGAATGAGGAGAAAGTAAAGATAATGAGGAAAAAGTAAAAAGAGGGAGAAGGCTATGCAGCTAGTAAAAAAGAGGAGAAACTAAAACGTTCTGTGCGACAAAACAAAAGATGCCAGACAAGGCTATGCGGAAGAAGGGGTTAACCTAAAGGTTCTGTGCGACAAAACAGAAGAAGCCGGACAAAACAGGGATGTCTCCAGCCTTCGGGATGTCTCCAGCCTTCGGGATTTACGTGCTACAGCGCAACATTTCAACGCGGGAAATGGGGAGATGAAACGGAGTGAGCGGGAGTGAAACGGAGTGGTAGATATGAGGTGAAGTTTGTGTTTGAGTTGTTAAAGTGTAATATTTAAGTTTTAGGTGTTAGATATGTAAAATATAAGGTATAAAGTGGTATGTATGTAAAAACCCCTTTTTTTAAATAAAACATTCCTCTGTACAATTTATTATAAAGAAATGTTTAAACGTTTATTTATATAAAATTTAGGGAGATTTACATACATACCACTTAATACTATGCTATTTACATATTTAACATCTAAAACTTTAATATTACACATATACCACCCATAGTTCATTTTCATACCAAATATGAGTGGTAGAAATTGAAATTATAAGATGGTAGGGAAAGACATGT